>VYZW01007357.1:65293-107089 GCA_013401315.1 Balaeniceps rex | reverse complement strand
TCCCGAGCATAGAACGCCAGATCCACATTCAATGGGCTTAGGACCTAAAAATAAAGAAAGATATGCTGGAGATGATAAATACTACAGGTCATCAGAGCAAAATTCTGCAAAGTCAGTTCACACTTGTGGCTTGGAAAACCAGCCATGTTGTTGTATACCACAGCACAGTGCTCAGCCTACAGCTTTATTTACCATCAGTGTTACTTCAGTCTGCTGTANNTTTACCAACAGTTGTCATTCAATCCTGTGTTCGGCCCACAGCCAGCAGAATTGTGATACTACATTTTGGAGACTACCAATTTAGACAAGTGGGGAGAAGTAGTCAGACTTCCTTTTAGTTTTATTTTATTAAACTTGGTACAAAATGCTCAAAGAACAGCTTTTACCAGTGCTTTTCTTTGTTTATGCAGCCCAGTTTCCCAGGAAGCACTCCAGGGACTGAACACAAGGAAATTATTTGGCTCAAACACAAGGCTGCCTGCACGTCCCTCTTCNCACTGAATGTTCCCGAGGTGCAGCACGCTAGCAACAATTCCAAAGAGATGCTAATAACGAGAGATATACCATTAGAAAACAGGTTCCCACAGCTCCATGGGATGGTACTAATCTTTGCTATGCATGCTAATAAACAGAACATTGGCTGAAGGAGACAAGTCGGGCAACCTGCTTCAGAGATATGCTACCACCAGTTGCCATCGTGCTGTACCAAGTGATACAGCTCTTCACCCACCGACCCACTCCCTCAACCCCCACAAAGGATGTCCTGTTCCATCCTTAACACCTCTCCCAAGCAAGACTGCTTCCATCAGTTTTGAGGAAAGACAGCAGCACACTCCTTACTTAAATTCCCTTCGGTAGGCTCAGTCCCTTTTAACATGCATACCTCTATATCTTTTTCAGTAAAGTCAATGATGGAAAAAGCTTTGCGGACTATTTTCCAGTCATTCTTGTCATTAATAGAAAACACTTTGGCACATCGACCCTATACAGTAAAAGGAAGATGAATTAGTACAATTAATTGGCAAAGAAATTTTATTATCAGCAACAAACATAGCATACTACTGGGCATGTTACTTTCATTTCCAGTTTCCTCAGCCTGTACAGATGCAGTCTGCAACCAGCTAGCAAGTTTATTTCACTCCTGCTAATCCTGAAAGTGGCTCATTTGATCAGATCTTTCAGCTTATACTTAAATCTTCAGAAAACTTAAAGCATTGAGCTTGGATAGTGATTACCATGAAATGGCTAAGTCTTGTGAAGAGCTTGAGCTTACAGCCATCTTCAATTTTTATGGTAATAATACCTTCTGCCCAAGTATTCTTCGCTACCAAGGAAGAAAGGAAACAGTACTACCACAAAGCGAGCTGTATGCTGCATAGCCATACCGATGGATCTCTATAATACGACGCCTGTAAATCCTGAGAAACTCATATTATACCAGGTCCTGACACAGGGGTGTCAGAGGAGATGCCTTTATACAAAGTGTAACTTGCAGACAGATACTACTCTGCTGTTTAGTAGCTCAGACCTTCACTTCTCAATGAACCAAGAAGTGTCTTGACCAAACCAGAAGGACCAGGGTCATTGAATGGCTTGGTGACATTTGCTTAAGAGTGTTTACATTCTCACAGCAGCAGTACGGATGGCAGCAGCAAGCCATTCCGCACACACAGAACATGGGGAATACACAATTAATAAGAGACCTGGTGAAAGCCACTTTTTTTAAAACTTGCTGTCAGTGGGTCACGTTGCCCAAAAGCTTGTTTCTGTCCCCACAACTATATCAGCTGATCCAATAAGAGATACCCCTTATAAGCCACTTATCATGCGCATCCTTAGGCCATAAGAGCTGGAACAGTTCCTGCTACAAAAGCACCCAGGGTAGAACATTGTCCAACAACCCCAGAGCAAATATGTTTGCAACCAACCTGCCTGCGAGTTCACTATAACGCGACACACAGCAGGTTCTCTTAGCAGTTCAGCAGCACACTTAGTAAGTGAGGAAAGCTGCATTTGCAATCCCTACAATTCTAGATGTAAGATACAGAGAGGGAGACAAACTCTCACTGACCTGGATGAGATATGTGTATTTTTGGGGATTGCGCTCCAGCCCAAGCCAGCAAAGAAGATCCTTGTCTGCACCCTCTAATAACTGGTAGAAAATATGAAAATTCCTTTCTCCATGGTTTTGATGGACAACTCGGGATTTCTCAATTAGGTAACTGAGGATGTGCCCTCCCACTGGAGCTCCCTGGCAGAACAAAGCAGTCAGATCAACACCAACAGAAATAAATAACATCATTTTGATGGCGGTTCCTCAAACCTAGGAACAAGGAGCAGTGCCAGGAGAAGCACGTTTCTGCTGTTACTTATCTGCCATCTTGTGTTCAAGAGTTAGTATCCAACATCAGTCCAAGCTGTATCTAAAGAGTTTGCTGTCCTTCCAGTGTAACTTGTGCTTTACAACAATTTATATTAGCTTTCTACTGAGCGCTGGCAGTATTGCCAGTAATGTAGGAAGCTTTCAGGATGTATAACTAGTCACTTTACTCACAAAATGCAACGCCTGTAAAAATAGGGTCAGAAATCTGCAGTGTAAGTCTTAATAAATCCTGTGCTGCCTGGTAAGTGTCCAAGAGGTTCACTGATACAGCTTGTTTTAATAGCGGTCCATTAAGTTTGTCCTCACCTTAAAATCAAATTGGATATCCATGTATTTCCCAAATCTACTCGAGTTGTCATTACGCAGAGTTTTTGCATTTCCAAAAGCCTATGGATAAACAGATAGATTAACTCAACATCCTACTGAGAACCTGACACCCACGGTAGGACGAAGCTCCAGAAATAAAGATTTGCTGCATCAGCCGAGTCCTACTACTGAATTTAGTGGGATTAAAGAAATACAAACTTGGTGGACTTGGCAGTGTTAGGTTTGCAGTTGGAATCAATGATCTTAAAGGTCTTTTGCAACCTAAACGATTCTATGATTCTAAACTAATGTATTTCCCTATCTTTAGTGTGGAATTCAGCTAAATTATCGCTCTTTCTTCTATGACCTGTAACTGAAGCTATGAGAAACTGTTGTATGCTGTATAGTTTCCTTGTACTTCCAGGTTTCAGCTATCCTCCACTATAAAACCCAAGTTTAAATTTCTAAACATTAAGTGATGTTAAATCCCAAGCATTCTTTCAGAGGTTGTGCTGCCAAGAGGCTGGCTGAATGTTATGATTTATGTTATGTATGCAGGCACAAAATCATGTGAAACAGGAGGCCATTCCTGGGTGCAGGTGTGTAGACTTGCATCAAAGTCTTGTGGAGTGAGGCCATCCATGCCAATTCTTCTACATTTTGTACCTTTATTTAGTTTTTACCTCCAGAACAGGATTGGAAAGTAGCAGACGATCACGGACTATCTGCAGCTGCTCTGTAGTTGGACAGGTTACTGCGTAATATTGCAAGATCTTCTTGGATGCTTCTGTCTTCCCAGCTCCGCTCTCTCCAGAGATGAGGATGAAATGGTTGTTGTACTCACTGCACATCACCCGGTAGGCATTGTCAGCTATGGCATATCTGAACAAGGATCACAAGAAGCATTCGGAGGAGAAGCATCCGTTAGAAGTGGCAACAGGAGACAGAGTATCAAAGGTTTTTCAGAAGTACTAACTCCTCGTCTAACATTACAAGTATTGTACATGATGGAAAAGCACAGCTCAAAACATGAGTCTGACTCAAGGTCTCATAGTAAAAACCCGGTCTGTATTTGAAGGACAGATAGTAATTGTTCTTTTTCCCCCCACTGTTGCTGTAGGATTTATACAAGCTGCATGTATTCCTGGTGAATACAGTTTACACACAGCAGGGACTCCCTCTTCCAAAGCAGAGAAGCCAGTTTTGATTCCAGTAAAGGGAAGATCTCAGCTTCTGCTGATAGAGACAGATACAAAGATAACCAATAGTGAAGCCTTCACCAATATGCCACTTAAGGAAGGAAAAGAAAAAAGAAAAACCTACTCAGCAAACCACCCAACAACTTCCAACCACCAAAAAAATTCCAGCTCAGAGTTCAGAAGTTCAGGTTTATTCCCCTCTTGGGAAATCCAAGTGGAGGCTGTGCATGAGCACTGTGCTAGTCCTGTGGTTGCCTGCACGGACACGGGGCCTCAGAGGACAAGGCAAGATGACCAGGGTGTTTGGGGCAACTGAAGGAAAAGATGTTGACTTGCACGTGGACACAGCCAGGCAGTGGTCTGGCTGGACCATGTGTAGTCACAAGGACACACCGAGAACTAGTCTGGACAGTAATCTCCCCTACAGTTTCCCCAACATCACTCTGCAATCCTTTTGTTCCCCTTTTTTCTCATAGTTGGCTAGGAGACAGAGACAAACATATTCTTACCTACAGGAAGATAAAAATATCAGCATTCACCAGACCTGGTGACTGTGGGGACACATCCTTGTCACTAGTACACAGCATTACAGAGAACCCCCAATTTATTGATATAAACTGAAATCCTAAGGGTTCTACTTACAGATGTGGTGGCAGTTCAAAAAAGTTTACCCCTCGATAAAGCTGCATCTGTGTCACTGTGTAGATATCCAGCTCTTTGTAAGGGTTGACAGATACAAGGAGAGTACCGATATATGTCTGCAGGGAGAAAAGAATGCATACAGGTGGGAAGCCTGTTCCATCACTACAATAACAGCTTCTGAAAGAGACGTACATCAGGACATTATGCGAGAAGAACTGGAAAAGATGGTACAGAAATTGTTATGAGAGAAGAAAAAAAAAAAACACAAAAACCCCTCCACAGGCATCACTATTTCAAAGCCAATACAAACATCTTCCAAAACCTACCCAGTTAAGAGTGGAATTGAACAATGACAGCAAGCTTAGAACCTCACATTTCATATACAAGATCTTGATATCTCACGATGCTTATAGGAATTTTTTTTCCCTACTTAAATTTAACATAATAATGCATTTACTATCCCAGCTCTCTTCCACAAAAATCTCTGGAAATGACCAATAACTAATGCTGTAAAGGAAAGCCAAGTAGGACGTCTATTCCACAGATAGCTGTTCAACAGAGCAAATTCCTTCGTGACTGTGAAAGATGATAAAATAACACATTTCAGGACACATTACATTTTCCCTTATTTGTATACATTTTCAGCACATCAAAATGCCCTGTTCTATATTCTTTTCAATTCTTTCCATTAGTGCTACAGAAATATCAGTCCTTATTTGACAAAGGACATGTTTAGATACTACTTGCCACTGCTGTAAGCCAATGTATAACATTGGGGCTGCTGAGAAAATGGACATGGCTGTGAAGTCACCTTAGTTTGCACCACGATGTACTCAGCACTTCTCATACAAGTCAGATACCACGCTCAGCACTGCCTTGCCTTCAAAGTTAGTAAGGAAATAGGAAAGTGAAATGCTGTCTACTGCATATTGTTTGGGTCTTTGCAAGGCAACTCAGAGCAGGCTGAGAATATTATTTTCATTAGCTGAAGCGGAGAGACTGCTACTGGGTGATCACTCTGCTGGGTACTACTAACATCTAGCAACGTGTCTCAGAGCACAATGAAACCAAAGCTGGAAGAGTATTCTCTGTATTGATAGCACCCTCCTGCCCTTGCAGTTTTAGTTTGCATCCCATATAGGTGAGCAACAGTTGTTTGGGTTTTTTTTTTTGTTTGTTTGGGTTTTGTTTGTTTGTTTGTTTTTTTGTTTTGTTTTTTTTTTTTTAAATATATATATATGCCACACTTAGAGACATTTCACATGCTATAGACTACATGAATCCACATGACCAGCACTTACATAGATGAGGTTCTCTTGGTACCGCTTGCGAAGGTTGTTCAGGAAAGCAGTCTCACTGGTGTGGGAGTCCAGAAGCACAAAGTCCTGCACCCCGACTCTGTCCCGGGCTATCAGAGCCCCTTCCATGTTTGCATCAGTGTTATCTTCCACTTCTTCTTTCTGCAACACAGAGGTTGGATGAAACAGATTTAGGAGAGAGCAGATAGGGATCCTAAGGGTCAGCTAAGTCCTTCCCCGTACCCCAGGGCCAAATCAACCTTGCACAGGTAATGCCAAAAGATTATTATCCAAGCTGTTATTAACACCTTCCCCAAAGACGGCAATTTCATACCATGCGAGTTTGCACTCCAAATTCTTTACAGTCAAGACATCTGGGACTCATTCCTGTGACCAGAGATGAAGATCAAGGTTTCCAGGCAGTCCTCACTAACATAACAGTTGTTTGAGACAAACCTAGCTCCAAATCTGCAGTTACAATCTGAGACAATCCATTAACTCAGTTGAGACAAAGCAGTTGCATGCACAAAGTTGGAAGTTAACGGTGGAAGATACCAGACAAATTGTTAGTCTCTAACACCACCTGCAACTACTTTATACAGATAAAACTACAAAAATGGAGAATCTCCAGAAAAGGCTGCATTTGACTTCACCTTTAGGGGAAAAAAGATTAATCCTACAGTACTGCTCTGCATAAGATTGCTTCATTATTCCTAGTGCCTTCCGCAAGCAGATTGAAGTCAACTTTCAGGGTTGGGCAGCAGATGTCTCCACATGCCAGCAAAAGACCTGGGCAGGGAGCGGTGAGGCCACCAAGCTGATAAAACTAATCAAACAGCAATTTGGAGAAACAGTTAAACCTTTACTAGCACACACACCACCTCTTTCTCAAGAGGCTGAAAGATGCAAAAAGTATGTCACTGACAAAACATAATTCTTTTGCACACTCCGCTTCCCATTCTTTATTGTGGAAGTTGACCTTATGCTGAAAATACTTACTGCTGAGGATCAAGCTCTTGTTTCCCAGACTATAAGAATAAATTGTATGGTTTTTATTTAATCAAATCAAGCTGATAATTTCATGCTAGCAAATAGACAAACAGGATATTCTTTATTCTATAGTAATAAGTGTACCATAGTGGTGTTTTCAGGTTTTCTTTTTTTGTTTGTTTTCTAAAGACACCACGATTACACAGTTCATAGAAAAACTCTTACCCTAACACATAAAATACTTCCCTTATGACAGAAACGAAGTTACTACATTTTGAGCAGCTTACCTTTTGGGGTTCCCGGGCTTTGCAAATTAGAGGAGAGAAACTGGCTGAGCAGCCTTCAGCTGAACACACACAACAGCTCTTCAGAGTCAGGCATATGCACATCAGCCCAGCACCTTTGCTATTCTCATACTGCCCTTCATGACATTGGCTTTTTACATTTTGCTGCTCCACTGCTCAAGAAGATTGTGTGATTGTGTGTAAGATTTTGAACAAGCTTTAAAAGGACAGTGATGGCCTGTTTATGCAGTGCCACATCACCCTCCCCCCTTTTTTTTTAAAGCAGAAGCTTTACAAATTGTAAATAGGCACAATGTCAAATGTTTCTGCTAAGCTTTGGCAAACCCTGATTCTGGAGGTAGGTTTTCAGGATGAGCCTGCATAGCACTTTGGACACTAAGGCTTGGTGGATTTAGAAGCAGGGTTTCACTAAAATGAAGAGCAAAGGACCCACCACACAATATTCTTTATGACTGACAGAAGCTCGGAAGAGTCGGCTCTTAAACAGGAATTTTAATCTTGGTCTCATTTTTAGTACAGCCTGTTCTTTACATTCATCTGTTTATCGCATTGAAAGAGTGATTGAGCTTTGAGATTTATATTCAGCAGTAACATTACCACAATACTCCAGAGAGAAAGATATTCTGAAAGCATACTATTTAAATCCTATCATAGTTTAAAAATAATAAGTCATACCTGCACTAACTTCACATCAGAGTAATTACTTTTTTGCCTTTTACATCCACTGCCTCCAGCTGACTGTGTTACCAGCTCCAGGTTGGCAGGAGGTAGTATTCCTCATTTCTCCTGAGCCATGGCATAATGTGACTGTGATCATTTCTTTCTTCTGCCACAAAGGTACCTATATTTTTTCCTTTTAATATCAAATAGCCCTTTTTTTTTTTTTTCCCCTTTGCATGTGACATATTTTATCCATTTGTTTTGTTTGTCCTTAGCTCAGGTTCCATTGGTTTGGAAGAAAATATAAAGGATGACTTAGCTTCTCAAACCGACACCTGTACAGACCCCAGTACCTGTGAGGGGAGGAATGGGGGGCGGGGCAAGGGGAAGGAATGAGTTAAAAAAAATCTCTCCTATTCATTGTCCTATTAAACATTTAATTTGATTCTACAAACTTCAAGAACCCAAGAGACATTCAAACCAGTAGTCACAGACATTACTGCCTTCATTCTGAACACTTGGCTCTAAACCAATTAGCCTGTCTAATACTTGCTAGTGCTGGTGTTCCCACACTGCGAGTCACCCCAGCAGTCGTGACATCTCCCAAAAAGATTATTAATAGCTTTGCAAAATCATTGGAAGACTTGACAGAATGGCTTTTCAGAGTGCAGTATTAAGTGAGATAATAGTAATCATTTCAGTCTCGCTGTTCTGGACTAATACAGGTGACACAACGTTCAGTCATACCTGGTTTTGTATTGAGCATGGTTGCCATGGTAATATCCAAATCAAAATTCTATTCTGCAAACAATTTTAGCAATCTTGTAACTTCACTGTATTGCAAATGAGACAAATGGGCAGCTATAGTGCAAATTACCAGAGTAATCATTTTTGTTAAGTGTCTATCCCATCCAAGTAGTATTCAATATTACTTGGCAGTGCAATCTACAGGTCTTTTGTTACCAAGAGATAGGTGTTTTTTTCCCCTCTAAAAACACTTTATCTGCTCCACATAAGTTGCTGCGAGGTTAATACTTTTATCTAACAAACACAAGAATACATTTCATAAACAAAAGCCCAGAGTTCAGAGAGAGGTATTTATTATTTCTTTTGCCCTAATACTTTCTTCACCACTTAGCAGTGAAACATTTGTCTTAATCATCTTGACTTTCTTGATCTTGCTACAAGGGCAGCTGAGCTCGGAGCCCAGCCCCTACCAGCAGGGCTGACCCACCCAGGCTGGGAGGGCACACAACCTTCTCAAGACCTGACCAAGCTGCACAAGTGTTTATCAGACTTATCAGCTGTTTGTTAGCTCTGGGTCAAGAACAGAAGGAATTTATGGTCACCCCAGACCAGTAAAGATGTGCATCCCTCAAATCGAGCTTGTTCAGGCTGTAATAAATCAGTATCCAGTGACAGAGAATTAAAGGCAATCAAATGTACGAAGCCAGGGCTGTTGAATGAGTTCTCAAACTTAGGCATGTCTTAACAGGTAAGAGATGTCTTTGAATTTAATTGCAAATTCATTTTTAAAGCAGAGGCTTTGGCCTGGCTGCAGGAGCACGACCTCCCGATACACCCTCTGCTCCATGCATGGTCAGTGCTTCTCTTTAGCAAGCCAGCAAGATACCTACCCCTGGCACACGTGGCAACTGCTCAGAGTCAACAGCCTCTAGTACCAGCCCACTACCAACACACCAGAGCTATTCCACCCTGAATTAGACCTATCTAGACGTTCCTACCATATCGCATGCATATGCCCGTGGTGTCCGACTGCCACACATTAATGTGCCATACAGGAGGAGCAGTCTCGTCTGGAGTATCCTGTACCACCTCTTTTAGGGCTTATGGCATATGAAGCCTCCTGTCTTTCTCGACTGTTGTTTTCTTTCAGCTGTCATTTATTTCAAGTTATTTTTGACAGTCTGAGTAAGAAATCACCTGATTTTTCTCCCAGGGTAAAGCAGGTTTTTTGCAGAATTACTACAAGCAAAGAGAATACGTGATCAGCTTCACTTTCAAAACATACACGCGGTATTAATCAAAATAATACTGCCCTGAAACCCACCTCCTTCTACAGATACCCTGGACCAGGCCAAACAAAGAATTCAAGTGGAAAACTTTAAATGGAGATTGACCTAAGGCAGTACAGAACTCAAACCATATCACAGTCTGAACTATTTCCCCTTATTTTTTCCCCCTCAAACAGTTGATACTAATTTTTTCCACTCCAGTTTGGTCATAGCACAGTGGCTGCCTGACAAGGTTAGAGTTTGTCATTTTACTAGAAAGACGGACTATAAACAACTTAAGGTGGATTTGTCCTTCTGAGATAACACTCAGGACAAGCTGGACAAGAGACTTTTACCTTCTCTGCAAGCCAGGAAGCATGAAAGAATAAGCCTGAAACCACAGTGGCCACCTACCCGATCAGGTTTCCTTAACCTAGTTCTCTCACTCATATGTTAATTGGTAAGTGACACTGTTTCCCATTAGATAAAAATCCCGAACTCGTTTCTGGGCTACTTTGTGCTCAGATTTTTTCAGTATTTTGCTGCTGCTGAGGTCAGGCGATTTTATTATCACAGTACCATCCCCCACCCCATTTCTGGAAGTTTACGAGAAGTTTTGTGCTTACCTGGTATCACCATCAGTAAGAGATACCCCCCCCAGGACTCATCAGTGCACATTACCCCAGCAAGACACTGCTCTTTTTAAAGGATTATCTTCCTTTCCTCATCACTTAAGAGTCAGGAGATTTCTTTCTTGCCTACTGAGATGCAAGCTCTATCAGAAAATCTCTCCCTCGCTACAATGAGGGCTTTTTCTTTTCCCACAGGGATTTGTCTATCAACATTGAAACGACAAGGAACTGCAATGGGTCACAACACAAATTCATGAGATGTGCAGCTCCTGAAAAAGGCCTGAATTAAGGTCAGAAGCAACAGACTAGTTTCTTTGATAAAGTTTGTACCAGTTTGTAACAAACAAGACTTGGCAAGGAACAGTTAGAAAAACAACTTTTTTTTTAAAAAAAGAAAAAGAAACTTTACAAAATTATTACTTATCTTTGTCAGAGGCTCAGAACTTCATTTTTCAACAGGCTCCAAAGTTAATTGTTGCTGTTTCTTTGGTTTAACGCCATAGAACAGAAGAGATTAATGTATAGGGGAAGAGGAGGATCAGTTACGATGCCACTGCTATTTTGGAAGCACTAGAATAACCCAAACCAACCATGCTACCCATGCAAATACAAACACGAGGCGAGAGCCTCGGGTGGGCACCGTCTCACGCAGCATATCTTTCAAGTAGCCTCTTACCCACCCGGTCAGGCAAGCACCCTTATCTGTAGCAAAATGCCATGCAAGCCACCAGACTCCAGGTTTATTGGGGCCACCCATAAGTCCACCAATTCCCACCACAAAAATCAGAAAAGTCTTCTCAGGGATCCTCCACACACCCCCAAACCATCCCAACCTGCCAGAGATGCTGGATTTCCTTACCACCACCCTACAAATTCAGAAGTGTTTTTATTTCACAGTGCCTCCTTCCTCCTTTACCTGGACCCCCCCCCAGCCACAGTGTGCTATCTCCCGCCAGCTCCTTCTCCAACCTGCGCTTCTTCCATGAAGAGTTAACAGGGCTGAAGTTAAGGCCCACTGACACCAAGTATCATGTGTCCGGCTGTTTGCTCGCCTCCCTCCTAGGGCAGGGATGCTAACATCCTCCTTGTTCAATGAATTATCTAACACGCTGTTGGCGCTCAAGCTGTGATGAGGTTTATGCCAACAGCACCGCTTGATAAGATTTTAAGATCTCGCAGAAAGCGTGAAGTCTGAGTTTGAAGATGAAGCGATGGACTCTAGCCTTTCTGACAAGCAATTTGAGCAAATCCAGGCACAAAACATATCACCCCTGAACAGGCTCCTCACTCCCTTCCCAAGCTCCCGGCTTGGCTGCCCACTAGAGGTCACTGCAAAACCCATTTTAATTTGCAGATTGAAGTTTCCACGGATTATCCCTTTTTTCATATGCAACAGACAGTTTCTCTCCCAAAAAAAATGACTTCTCGGGTTGGACTCCGATTGCCGCCAACTCCCACACGATGCCAGCTCTTTCTCCCCCTCCACCCAGCTGCCAAAGACAACAACAACAAATATTTTCCCATGATTGCTTCTCTGCATAAACAATTGTCAACAGAATAAAACCCCTCCATCTGGGTAGCCAGTGATCCATGAGCAGCAGCAAGTGACCTCTCAGTTCTGTTCAATCATCCTCCAGATGATGCTTTCAATCCTGTAAAGAGCTCCATATTTAAGAAGCTTCACACCCAAGTCCAACATCACTGAGTAACAAGGGTGTCTTCCTCAAGGGACTCATAGCGAGATCAGTGTCTACAGAAGTGGAAGAACCCTTCCTGCACCACAAAATATCTTTGCCTGGTCTTACAGCAACATTTAGAAGTTAGATATCTTACCTCGTGGCTCAGTCATTGAGGAAAACAGGCAAACAGTATGATCCGGGAAGCTGAGTCGGGCAAAGGCATTTCTGACTTGTCCTCAGCTAATAAATACTGGTTATGAACAAGAACATTCAAGACTTAAAATAAAAAAAAACACACCAATAATTTATATTTCACAGAGAAGTGGAAAGAAGCACCTGGTTAACAGACAGTTTATTTAGAACTATCCGTTTCACAACAGAATCGTTTTTCAGTAACGGGTAAGATAATTCCTACCGACAAGAGCACACTTGGGTTACAATCTCTGCAAAAAAGCTTCCTGCTCCCACCCCCTCCAAAACTCAGAGCCTTCTCCAATGCTGGACACAGCGATCCTAAAGCACAGTTCAGTCTATTTGTTCAACTCCATCTCCCGCTGGCATCCTAGGAAATCTGCTGCGACACCAAATATTTATGACCTTTTTTGCCTGTTCTTCTGTTGTCACACCCCTGAGATGTAAGCAAATAAAACTCGTGCCACAGGAACGCAGCACAGTAAGCAGACATCTCTGGAGCCATCCGATTTAAAATAGTCATGAGAGTCTCAGGCCTCCTCGGGACAGATGAACTTGGAGCAACACTGCTAATAGAGATTCCTTTAGAAACACCAGAGCTCTGTTTTGGAAATACTCATTTACTGCAAGAGGCAGCGCTCCTTGACCCAGTCCTGCACCCTTTGTGCGCAACAGGAATTTGCTCATTAAGAGTCCTGAAAACTGGATGGCAGCGCTGCAAGGATTACAACAGGGAAACCCCTTGGACTCTGCTCTACCTAAGGCTCTCAAAAGAAGTTGCCCAAAAGGGCAGAGACAGCTATTGACCATCAAAAGTGTTAAAGAATGATGTTCTGCAAGAGCCTGCTTGGCAAGCTCAGCAGGAGAGCATGGACAGGTCCCAGCAATCATGTCTCTTCCTTCAACTCTGGCAATGACCTCAAGGTCAAGATTACAGCACACCGTAGGGCTGCTGAAAGGGGCTACAGGCAGCTGCCTGCGCAGTGTCTGCTCCAGGAGCAGCCAGGACCCTATCCCTTCATCCCCAAAGAGAACTCAGGTTTGGTGACCATCAAAGAGCTGGTACTGCTGTATGCTTGGCAATGTCACCGCCCAAGAATAACGGCGAGCCCAGGGCAACGGGGAAATACTTTCCTCCTACTGTGGAAACTTTGGCATGGCTCATATGAATTAATCTGTTCAGGGTAATTTTCAGATAAACACATAAAACAGATTAAAGCAGACCAGATCTCCACCAAGTGACCAAACTATGGTCGTCCCATTGCAGCAAAGCCAACAAAAAGACGAGATGATTTTTAGACATTTCAGTGAGACTGGCCTCTATATCTCTGGAAAATTCCACATTTATAATGAAACTGAAATGCTATACGTTGACTACGCTTGGAAATGCAGCGGCAGCACCGTGGAAAAGCCATGTCTTGGGTCTGTGATGA
The DNA here is from genome assembly GCA_013401315.1 of Balaeniceps rex. Classification (NCBI taxonomy): domain Eukaryota; kingdom Metazoa; phylum Chordata; class Aves; order Pelecaniformes; family Balaenicipitidae; genus Balaeniceps; species Balaeniceps rex. Next base: position 93,355 of record VYZW01007357.1, on the reverse strand, counting down.
GGAATTTGGGCCATCTCGCACTACTGTACACACTTTTCAAGGCAAGAAAATTCATAAATACAATTATACTGCGGAAAAATTTACACATTGTAACCTAATTTCTTCTCAAAAGAATACAGAATAAGAGGGTTTTAAGGTTAATCAACAGCCTAGGGAAACGCCAACAGTTCTTAAGGCCTCTTGTCTGTCTCCAGGGCATAGTCTGCTATAGACTTGTTAAAGGGTGACTGTCTGTCTTTCTCAATAGAGGAGAGGTCGAGGTGAACCACTTCACTTTCATAAATCAAAAGAAAGAAAAAAGTGAGAAAATCTCCAGAGTTCAAACATTTCTTTAAAACCCAAACTTTAAATACTAAATGGGCTTCATGGCTGCCATTTTGAAAAACATTAGTTTGCCAAAGGACCCTTTTGATTTCTATTTGAAATGCGAGCGCTCACAGATAATCCATTGAGAATCAAACCCCCACAAAAGGCTTCCTGAAACAATCGCAGCGCTGGTGAAGGACAACATTTTTGTGCCCAAAATAAAACATTTTAATGCGCTACAATCCATTACACATATATTCCTACATTTCCTTTCAGTAATTATTCATTAGAAAACATTTAACGTCACTGCAGATTTCACACTGGGCAGTCTGCACACAAAGGAGAAGAGTTGGCCCATTTATAAGGGGCTGAGGCCGCCTTTTCTCATCTGAGAAACTCCAAGGCAGTGGGGGCTGCCGGACACAACGGGCAGGCTAAATTGTGCGGTTAACGGTCAAAGCCCCCCTGCCTACTTTGACACTCATTTAAAGATGACGGGGAACAATAGAGATTTGTTCTTAGCAACTCTTTCTTGTTACACGGGGTCTACATCGGCTGCGCCGGGCGGTTCAAGGCATGAAACCGGTGCTGATGTTCGGTTCCACCTGCCATGGCTCACCCTGCTCGCTCCTCTCCCCCACTTCCCCTTTCCCCACTTTAACACAATAAGACAGGTAAAGAATATCATTAAAGAGAGTCCCATTCAGCACGTCAGCTTTAATAAAACAATTGCCTGTCAGGTTAATATGAGCAGCTCAAATTTTGGGTTAGTGCCAGTAAGCCTGCTCTTCTGGACCAGGTTAGTAAAAACAGCCCTTCTCACCCCAAAATTCCCAGTTCAACTCCGGGATTCCAGTTTGCACCAGTGCTCCCAGGTTACAGCACTGTCAGCAGGCACCAACGTGTTCAGGCACCTGACCTATAGCATGAAACACTTCTTTATAACCTTTTAATTGACAAACCCATAACAACTGCTAGGAAAGACCCTTTTGCTTTATCAGCTTGTTTTGCACGCAGCAGAGATGCTGCCTGAAACTCCGCTTTTGCCCCTGCACCCCAGACATGCTAGCTTGATCAGCAAGGAAAGCAACAGCAATCACACCTCACTTAGGAAATTTAAGACTATAAAAATCAAGCTACAAATCCTGTCAAGCCAGAACAGAGACACTAACTGCATGCTCTTCCTCTCAGGCATTGCTTTTTAGATATTAAATGCCATAGTTTTCTTCAGCACCAACATGCTCAGATTTACTGCTGCTGGACCAGAGGCAGCTCCTTAATGAATCCTGAATCTTTATTAATTGCAGAACAGGACATCTTATTAGAAAGCATAAATTGCTGATAAGCTCCATAAAATCTATTCCCTAGCTAACAGAGCACAGGATTTCCAGCTGGAAACTAATGTTCAGAGTTAAAGCTTCTGGAAATAAGGGAGAGTAGATTTATTGAACTTCTAGGAAAGAGGACAGTCCTTGAGTATCTGACAGTCCATACATTACAGCGAGAGCAGCATTAAACAACAGTAAGTTCATGTATTCAACAGTCTTGCAGATGAACAGAAAGGGACACCTTGCTAAGATGCCTTCTGTGTTGGCCAGAGCACAGCTCAGACCTTGATTTTGCTCCGATAACTGCAGAGAAGACACAGCAGGACAGGGCCACCTCTGGAAAATTAAAAAAAAAAAACAACCCCAAACACAACCAAGCTACAGGGAAGATGTAATAGGTATTTCTGCTGGATTAAGTGCCAGTCTCTCTGTATTTACAATTATTGCTTGTTTGGTCTCAACCAGGACTTGGGCTGCTCAGAGCAAGCACACCGTTATTCCTACTTGGCATAAGAAAGGGAGAACAGAGCAACCTCCCCCAGTTGCGTGGTGTTGCGGGCAGGAGGTCCAGCCCTCCGGCTGCATTCCAGATCTACACCAGCTGCACAGAAATCTACAGTACCAAAGGCACCTTCTCTCCCTTTCACAGTTTGAACACTCTGGTTTTCACAATCACAAATTTTAATTCTTAAGCTAGAATTCCAGATGGGGGGGGAAAAAAACAAAAGGCAAAACTTATCATTGTATTGAGGGATCATGAGGTTTTAATAAAACACAAGTGAACACGCCATCATGGCATTTACAAAGCAGGCGCAATGTTATAGGGGGAAGTCTTCAAGACAGTCAGAAGAGAGAACTAGAGGAAAATTGCACCCAAACATATACTTCTGGACACAGCAAGAAGGCCACAGATAAAATAGGGATTGGTATCACATCTCCCATAGAAGCATTCTAACACAAACCCCAACGATAAAATCCATTGGGTATCAGAAAGCAAAGAGAAGCTGGCCTGTGCAATGACTCCTCTCGAGGGAGGTGACAAGTCAGTGTCAAAACTGAAAGCAGAAAAGATGAGTGATGCCTGGGACAACAAACTGCTGTCTAAAACAAGATTACAACTCAAGTTCCCATAGCAAAAGCCAGTCTTTATCTCTGCACCAGAGCCCCCCAAAAAATCAAGGGCTGCTTTGATAACAACTACAGAACAGTAACTTGCAGAGGCTGCAACACAAGGTCTAATTCACAAGAATTACAGCAAAGGTCACCCGAACGCTCCCATTAATTTAGAACGTGCACTTGCTCTGGGCCTGACTTGTCAGGCTTGAAGTAGCATCAGATGCCAAGACTGCAGTTTTGCACGCAGCTAGGAGGAACTCGGAGGGTGCATCTGGAGAGGCTGCGAGCACAGACTCATTACCTAGCTGCAAGTTTACTGGCAAGTGTAATATTTCAACAGAGCCTGGAGAGGCAGCCACAACGGAGCAGGGAACATTCTTGGGAATAAATAGCAAACCTCCTTCAAACTGGTGCAGAAAACATCTTTATCAGACCTTCCTTATTGTTTTAGTTTTCCTGGACCCCCTTGCACACAAAGCACTTAACTAACAAGCATTTAAATTCAGAAGTCAAGCATGAAGACACTAGCAATAGGCCACATAAATGCTTCATTCTGGAAACTACCACCTGAAGCCACAGGAGAGCCTCTTGCACCCCAGCAACCGGCCAGTCTGACAGAGGGGTTAACAGACTAGATGTGCTTTACAGCCACCTGCAGCATTACGCAGCAGAGAGCGTGGTGAGACTTAATACAGGAGACATTTACATAGAGGGAAGACAGGGTGTTATCTTCAGAAGACATCCCTTTACTACCCCTCATGATACTTTACAGTGCATGAAAGCTATTTTTGAGGGTAGGAAGGGTCTGGTCATGGTACCCATGAGGAATTTCCATTGCTGCCTGCAGCTCTGAAACCAAATGAGAGAAAGACAAGCACTCTGACTTGTTACAGAGATGGGGACAGAGAAGAAGTAAAAGGAAGAAGCATAGTGATCCCCGTTAGAGCACCCAAGTTATTTTTACTCCATAGCAAGTACAAAAGGGGGGCAGCGGGTCTCCAGCATTCTGCATACAGCAGGATCCACCCATCGGGGTCACCAAAGGGCAGTTATTCTGGTTTTGCTTTTTAAATAAAGATCAAGGCTCCTCAAGCAGTCATATACAAGTTACCAGACATTCTGGTGTGCATGTTGGAAACCCCCTTCTCTACTGATCGGAAAAAATATCCCTCTCTTCTCCGAGCAGGTGAAAGTCAGCTCCTTCCCTCCTCCTTTGATCATGCCATTCTCTCCAGAACATCCCAGAAACAGTTCTACCTCTCTTCCTTTGAGAAGGAAGAAAATCATTGCTACCTACACGCTACAAGCCAGGCACCAGTTTGCCAAGACAGTTATCCCTCTTCATTTAGCCAGAAATTCTCATTTTAAAGCACCCATTACATAAAAACCTTACAAAGAGCTCTAGAACTTACCCCTACTTCTTCCATATTGCTACAAAAAGGTAGCCTAAAGCAAGCCAAGCAGGAAAGAGAAAAAAGTAAATCCCCCCCACCTTGTGAAACACAAAACTACCCACTCTGAGTATATGATATATTGCCACAGCAGAGCAGGCTGGAAGCAGAGGTGACACAGCTGTTTGCTCTTATGGTTAAAAGGCTACTGAATGGCTGACACAGGGAAACTTAATCGTCTGAAACAGGGAAAACCTGTTAAAATAGGTAAAACAGGTAAGTGAAGAGGTACATTTTAAAGGAGCAACAAAACATTAATGACTTCTTAGCCTTAATCCTTAACGAAATGGCCACTGTGGTGCAGCTGCTGTAAAACCTCTTTCCTTTTCCTCTCATGGGAAAGAAGAAAGATTTGGTTTAATATACTACCAGTATTTAAGAATAAAGATAATGTTTTCTAGATGAAATTATTTTCCTTGTGCTTAACAAGTATAGAAGAAGAAAGAATATACAGATATTCTGCTACAAGCAAATTTTTGTATGTAATGCTTGAATTTTTAAAAAAATAAACCCTCACCACATGCTATAGGCAACTGCTGTCAAAAGTTAGATGGTTACATATTTGCAGGCTAACAAATATAAGACCAATATATCAGCAGATGCTTTTGTACTTTACTATATTGCATATTAGGAGATGATATGAAATTCTTGGCTTTAGGTGCATGTTTGAATCAGGAAGTGTTACTATTAAAGTATATATTCCTCGTCTTGAAAAGTAAGTCTCTCTAAAATTAACAACTTTCTTTTAAAGAGTTTCATACAAGGGCATAAGTAGCTTTACACGTTATTTATCTTGGGTTTTATACTTAGAGCTGAATGTTATTTGAGGAAGTAGAAATAACTACGGTGATTTAGAAGTAAATGCTTTACATATAAAAAATAAAACAGAGGGGGGGTTGAGGGAAAAGAATGAGTTGCCTTTATGAACCCGTAAGTCCTTCCTTTAAGAAATCCTCTTCTCACAGAGGACTATTTACAGTGAATGAAAGTTATCCTGGCAATCAGACTGAGTATTTCCTTTCTGCTAGCTGGTGAGCAAAGAGAGGACATGGAAAAAAAGCAGCGTAAGTGGGGAGAAAGGAGAAGCCAGGAACCGCTCTGGCATTCCACCTGCAGCCACCGGTCTGTTCACGTTCAGGGCTCTGTGCAGTGCTCGGCTGTCCCGGCCTCAGGGGAAATGACGACAATTATTGCTGTAGCAAATGTGCTTGGCCCGTTTGCTGTAATTCTGACTCGTGTCATTAATACAGTAAAGAACTAGATAGGGAGTCCTTTCTAAGGGTAAAAATAAAGGCCATGCCTAAACCCAAACCATATGTAAGTTGCTGTTTGCTTCTCAGCAGCTCATGTTGTAGATGTTGTTTTCTTTGTTTTGCCTTTCATTATGTTTGTAAAATCTCCATTTCCATGGCAGGTGGCCATGCCATGTGTCGTCCCCCCCCCCCGGCTCCCTGAAGAGCCCCATGTTGCTCGAGCCCAGCCAAAGCGGTGAGCCCAGCACTCGTTGACACCAGACAGGGAGGAAAGCAAGCTTAATTTTAAATAGGAGAAATTCCTCCATGCCTTGCAGCTCTTTTGCAAATCCAGAATTCAATGCTTAGCAAATACGAGGATGTTGCTCCTGTCCCCAGCGGATTACGGCCAGTTAATAAACCGTTCTGGGAACGAGGAGCCGGTGGCATGCCAAGAGGGCTTGGGGACACCCAAGCACTGTCACACCACCGCAGCTCCAGAGTTGGTGAAACATGGGGTGAGGATACACAAAGGCTATTGCCTGAGGAATTACTCACGGATTCTATTAGGATTACTGTGCTGATTGTATGGTCTTTAAAGCTGACCTTCAAAAGGACAAATTGAGAAGAAGGAGCAGGGTAATGCTGCTCTGGGTTTTTTGAAATGAGAAATGCAGGTCCCGGGTGTTTTTCTCCTAGGAGGATGAATAAAGGAGGAGCAGGTTTAACATCAGTGGGGCCAAAGAAGCTGCACGGGGTTATCTGACGAGCAAATGAGTTTTCCTTTGAGCATTTGGGGGTTCTTTGTCTGATAACTGTAAATTATTTCAATTAGCTGTCATGTGGGAAGGAAAACTTTCACAGCAAAGTTGCAAAAGCCCCCAGCTACTAAAAGCTGTTAGTAATTCTGGATCTGTACAGATATACATCCAAAGGGAAAGATAAAAATTAATTTTTTTTTAAATTGGCTAAAATAAAACTTGTTTTTCCTGAGGAGGAATTCTTTTTGAGCCTTCTACAACTATTATTAAAAAGAAATTACCTCATTCCTATATCAGTTTAAAGCCTCAACAGCAAGGTACCTATCACATCCCATGGACTATTCTTAAATTTGTGCTTAAGTTTGGATCACTGAACGCTGTCTCTGATTCAGCTAGACCATGCACTATTGAGTAGCAACGCTGGAAATTGCATGCAAAGTAAAAAACCCTTCAGTGTCGCAATAAGCAAAACTCCAACAGATTTAACAGGATCGTTGCGCAGCCAGACACCCACATCATCTCCGAGTTCAGCAGTCAGTACTTCAACTCACTAAAATACATCCCTTTATTATTACCTCTCTGGTACTATGACACATCGAAGCAAAACCACTATTACTTCCTTTCACTCTGTCTTCTCACCAGACATAAGATGTGGAAGGAATTAATTATGGCTAATTAAAAATTAAATCCTCTGTCTTGCCTTTGGTCACTGTATTTCTCTCGCTGACTCAGAATATGCAGCTCAAATGCTCTATTACATTCTGCCTCTGTCACCTTTTATTTGGGAATTATTTGCTTACTTCTCTTTGGCTTCAGCATCAAGCTCTGTCATTTGGTCTTCGTGGTGCCAGCTGCAGAGCTCCAGTCCGGCTCCCACCTCTGCTCCCTCTGCTCCGTGCCGCTGCTGCAGCTCACAGCTGACCACCTTTGCTTCAGCACCTCTCCCCACTGACTCGGTGTCACTCCTTGCTTCAAACCCCCCCAGCCAGCAAGGGCCTCCCTCTCCATATGTGCAGAGCTGAGTCTCTCCAGCCCAATCACTTGATGGAGCAGCTCTCTGCAAAGCTTTTCAACCGTGGTTTCTCCAAGGACACCATCTCTACTGCACAACTGACCTTCATGAAATGCACCGTGAGTGTGAACTCTGTTCTCCCTGCCAAACACAGACAACAATTTTCTGTGGGGAAGAGGAGAAAAGGAGGTGCAAAGGAACCACTTTTCCTTTGAGCAGGTCTCAACACATTGATGCTCAATAAATAAATGTAGGATTAACCAAGTTATTTTGCAGCAAGTGGAATGTTTGCCGACTACAACACAGAATTTCACCATGTCATTCATTTGCCTACGTGTCAGCTCTGGACCAAGAATGTCAAGGTTACCTGGATGTCTGTTCTACAAAAACTATCACCGGGTTTTGTGATGAGATTCGACGGAGATTGCCGGAGGCAGAATGCCACGCCAAGGCTGTGACCACTGTCCAAACAGGCCAGCTTCAGAACTTCCTAAGCATTTAGAAAGACTAAACTGGACTATTTAAGAAAACAGTCTGTGTTAGTGATGCAGTACTGCTACAGAGGTCTCACAGAATTTTCCCTGGAAGTTTTGCTACAGTCTATGGCAAGAGAAAGTCATCAGCAGACACCGAGAAACCTGCACCTTAATTGCAAGAGCTGTTATAAACCTTTGAATTTTAATATCTTGTTGGAAAAAAGTAGCTGGTTTGATCCTGGAGTTCCATCTGTCATCTCCTCTGTCAAGACTTCATTAGCATGCAAGTGAGATGTCACCCCAGCCACAGCTTCCAAGAAGTTTCTTTGTCAAAGTCCACTAAATTAAATTAGCCAGCAGAGATGGAAAGTGAACATTTATGAATACACAGGTATCAAGGATAAAAGTCCTTCTTACTGCTGAAGGCGATCGTCCAAGCTAAACGCAACACACACTTTTGCACCATGAAGTTTTTGAAATTAGTCTAGATATTTGTGACTGAATTATATCAGTTGTGTGCTTTATAAAAATATTATTTCAAAATCGTTATACCATCATCTAGCCTATGGAAATGCACTACTCAAATATTTACTAATGCAGTTAATAGAAATGTCATATGGAACTACATCTCTAGCTAGCTGCAATACATCTATTGCTATAGTCACTAATAATTAAAGTTACCTGGGTATCCATCTTGAATGCTGTTAAAAGTCAGCTGTTAACAATTATTCCAGCTAAACCATTCAAAAGGTGCTTTGAACTTGTTTAAGGTCCTTCGTAACACTGTGCAGCTAGCTAGGAGGCTATGTTCTCACCCGAATAGACTACCATTAATAATTTACTGTGTGAGTCAGGGACTTTGTCCTATAGTACTTGCATACACTTAGTGGCCGCTTTTCCAAGATAAGCACTAGAAACTGTATCTTCCTCGAGATTACATTGCAGGCACCAGTGATCTTTGATGAGTAGGTATAAGCATTATATGTTAATTACGAGCTACCAGAATAAGTGAGTGCATCCATCTACTGTTTTAAAACTGCCCCTGGAGTCAGCCCAATCCAGGACCGTGCCAGTGTTGCAGACCGGGTGGTGGGTGCTCACCTGCTTGTTCAGAAACTGGAATGTTAGAGGCTGTGAGAGCTGACTTGAGCTGGAAGCTTTAAGGTTAATAATGTATATTCTCTTGGTTATAGTATCTCTCTTCCCAGGTTGAGGCTAAGACATGCTTAAAAATTAAAAGTGCAGATATCCTACAAAGGAGGAACAGATGCTAAGACTACACATTAATCTTTAATGTGATTCCAACTCACACACTAAATTTTACTAACTTCCCTGCATTGTTGCAACCTCCGTGATCTCTTCACCCCACTGTGCAACGTGCCATTCACTGTGATAGGGCACAGGTGTGGATACAGTCTTACCCTAAAGAAAGACTCAAAACAGTGTTATAATGAATGAGTACTCAACTCTCACATTCACATATTGTATTCTCCCTTTTTCTTCTACAGGGTCCTGACGTGTTGTAACCAGATCTAAGGAGAGGCAGTCCTACCTCTGCTGGCATCCTCGCTGCACCGTCCTCACACTCAATTCCACACACATTAGCTGATGAAAAATTAGACCTTGAGCTTCAAGCGATTTCTACAGCTGCTTAAATAAAGAGAAAGACAGAAAGAACATTTATTAAATTCATTCAGGTTTATCTAGCTATTCATTCCCCATTACATATCATGTGGTGCATCTAACGTGCTTGTGCATATTTATGTAGGTGTCTATGAACCACAACAAAGCAGCAGAGTACATAGCTATGCAGAATGAAGAGCGATGAGTACTGCCATCAGAAAACTGAGCAGCAGCGAAGGTTCAGGCTAACAGTCCCATAGACTAACTTCTGTAGCTTCTGTGTACACTTGCATCATAGGAAATGCTGATAAGCACTGCAAAACCACTCAGTTTAGATCTTTAGGCACCTTCCCGGAAAGGGAGAGGAAAATAAAAAAATTAATATAATATGCCACAGTATAATACATAGATGAAAAGCATATGAACATGTATTATTGACTTCAGTGCAGAAACACTGAGGAAAATTCATTAGTTTATGTAGGGCTAGACATGAAAGTAGAGTTGAGCATTATCACCGAGTGTTATAAGAGATGGAAAACCAAAGCATGCTCATGCCCAGTCAAACTCTTGGAAGTAAGCGCTATATTGATCCCTCGCAATCACTTATTTTGCTGACAGAAGCTTTTGTGCCCATCCTCATCCCAAAGTCACTATCTTTTTACACAGACAAGGCAGTACGTTTTCAGTAAACTGGCCTGGACTGTTTGATGTGCTATGGTGCTGTTACCTTGACCACCAACAAAAGCACTGTTACTCTTTCAGACAGTTACAACTTTGAAGTTGCCACCAGATAAAATATTGAACAGATCTTTTCATGCCATCCATTCTCATTAGGGAATGCTGAGGAATTGTTTCACACAGAGTAGGAAAAAACAGACATGGAATTAAAAGACAGAAGGAAATAATATTATTTCCTGACAAATGCAAAATGACAATTAATTTTGTACTTGGAGTCAAGGTGCTATGATGGGCAGATATGAATGGGGCTCTTCAAACAGTCTTTGCAACTCAGGCTTCAGAATTTAACCCAGGATCCTGCTTTATTTCAGCATCCACGTTAGCAAAAATAGAGATGAGAATACTGCATTGCATTCCCATCTGCACAACAGAACAGTAAGTTCATTTCTACAGGCAGTTCATGGAGATGTCTCACCCAGGAAATTATCTTAATGTGTCCTGTTCTTCCCCGGACATACTGCAAGCACAGCACTTGGGTACCTGGCCTAATTACAGAAGGAATATTTTAGCAGTTGGAAGTGGCTTCATGCCACAGTACCTTTGTGCAGAGAGATCACCTTTAGCGATTATTTATTTCAGGAGTTCAGATTCCTGTCTTCCTGTGACATGATGAATGACTTTTAAGTAACATAATATCTAGTTTCCTCCTCTTTCGCACACCCATTTCATTGCCAGTTGTCTTTAGTGACCAGATCCGAAAGGATTGTTTGCAGTCAAAAGGGAAAGAGAAATTCTTTACCGCATGCCCGGCCTCCTCTTGTTCATATTTAATTGAATTCTTGCTTGTGTTAAAATGGTTATCAATTATTCACCCCTGAGCTCATTAATTCCAAACATCCCAAGTAATAAATAGGACTGCTCCACTGCTCTGGTAAAAATTCCAAAATACTTTTGTTTTCCTTTTTAATCTTTGTCCCTGTAATTGCAAGCTAGTCAGTGAATTATATGGGGCTTTCCTGTATATATTATTTAAAGAAGAAAGCAGGCTAGCATACATGGTACAATAGTGGCGCTGTGTCAGAAGGTAGCACGGGGCAGATTCATCAGCTTGGGACCTGAGTCTCTCCCACCACTGCTGGGACCAGCGATGGCTAAACAGTACTGAGAAAAGTCCTCTCCTTTCAAACTAGCAGCTCAGACCTCTCTTTCAGCCTCAGTTTTAACATTTGAAAAGAGTATTTTTTGACTAGCTAAATTAAATCCTCGACATCTTTTGTTTATAACCCACATTCTTTCTCAAGCCAGTTGAGAGGAAACAAACAAAGCAGACAAAAACCCCAGAGGGAACAGGAGATAATTTGGTCCTGGTAAAGTACAGCAAAACCGCAACCTGCTCTCCGTGAGGATCTCCAAACCACACTGCACTTCAGTAATAGTACAGTCACACAAGATCAAATATTTCAAGATGCAAAGGCTTATTCTGTCATTGTAAGAGTAGAATACATTATTTTCACGTTGCATCTAAGGCCCAGACAGCACTCTCAGCACTGCTGAGCAGGAGATGTGCCATCTATATACATCACTACTCGACAGAGCCGGGGCAGTCCCTCTGATAGCCAGCACGCCTTAAGCTTTAAAACCCTGCTGAAAAGAGACTGTTACAAACAGAAGCCTTTTTTTTTTACAATTCTTTAGTATCAACCCAGCATGGCCATGACAATCCATGAACAACGTGGTGTCGCACAAGAATGGAATTGTGAATGTATCCCATTAAAAAGTTCATCTTCCCAAGGCAAACAAGAAATCATGCAAATGTGATACATCCTACTGAACAATTCACTGAATGCCTCAGTTTTCCTACCTGTAAAATGGGACTTGTTTTACATTTGAATTTTTACTGTCATTGCTCAGAATGGTATTTGGAACAGGAAAATCCACCTTCCCATGGCCTGGGTCTCCTGGTCTTCTTGTGGATTTGGCATTCTGGAAAGAAACAGAAAAAATCATGTCTGATAAAATGTTGCCTATACCTTTTTCATTGTGCCATGCAATACAATAAACCCTTGCTCTTCTCACTTACTTCATTTAAAATGAGCATATCCTTCTGTTTGCACTTGAAACTGGGAGGAATTTCTTAGAACAAGGATTTAAAGTTTCACTCTAAACTGGAAAGCATTCAGACAGAAATTTACCGAGCAAGCAATGTTGTGACTTGACTGGAGTACTGGAACATACAGAAGTTAATGAGTACAACAAATATGGAAGTAATATTTTTGTTAACTTTGTTCTTCTGCTAACAATAGCAGGGGTGACACATGAAGTATTTTAGCTCTGTGGCTGAAAGGAGTCATTATGCTCCCAGAGAAGGTGTCTTTCGTCCCTGGAAGCTTTCTGCCAGCTCCACGCATGTCAGCTCGGGAGCCAGAGGCTCCAGTGCGAACTGCTATGCGCAAGCTCTCCCGCCTGGCATCTGCAGAAGGGCTCAGCATGCAAGACATAGTTTCATGATGACAGAAACAAAACCAGGTGGCTTAAACAGACCAGCAAGATTTGATTTTCAAATATGTTCCGGTAATAACTGGGAATGATAAATCCATTTATTATGATTTAATAAAGGAATCTGTCATTTATCCATCTAGGGAGCTTATGTCTGCACAGAAAGAGGACTGATATGGTAGGTCAGGATTTGTGACACCTGGATGCAACTCTGTGCTTGGCCAGTGTGAATTTACCCAGAAAATGCCTACTGCACACAGGACACTCCTGTACAAAGCAAGCATGTGTATAAAAAACCTAGAAACTAGCCTGCTTTCCAGGATCCAAGCCATTTAAGTCTACGTCATCTCAATCTTTCCATAGCATTGTACTCCATCACATAAACACACCCTCAAAGCTTCACTCCCCCATCTGTAAAATATGACTAACAATACTTCCTCTGCCTTGCACAGTTGCTGTGAATATTCAGACATGAATCGTTCTGCAGTACCCAAATGCTAATGTACAAGAAAGCCATTAAAAATCCCAAACATAGATACATGGTTTCTAGGGGCATGGAAAGCTGTAATAAATCTATTTCAATCTCACTTCTCATGCAGGTCACTAAATCTGTGCCTATAATATTAGGAGTGTGCTGGCTAACTGGCCACAAACTATACAAAAGCCTTTTCTCTCCAAGTTCAATCAAAAGGACAACAGCATATGACAGACCCCTTGTATCTTTTGGTATTTTAGCCTGTCACAGCAGGGACCTCCTGCAGTGCTAGGAAAAGAGGGTTTTTCTGCTGGCCAAGCTAAAGCTAACAAAAATACCTAATGAGGAGAAGAGCTGAGAAGCTCATGCATTTAGCTATGTCTAAAGTAGCATATGCGTACTGAATGTGGGCATGAAAAATTAATTCCAGAGATGCTGTCGGATATACCTTCAAGTGATTCGTTGGACTAAAAAAATACTATTTTCGGTAACTATTTTTACTTCAGTTAAAAATATTTGGGGGAGAAATTATACCACCCCACCCCCCCATTTTCTCTCTACAACAGGGGAAAAGAAATTCTGCCCTACAGCCTGAACACTGTCACTGACTTGTGTCCTGCAAGCTTCTGGTCTGACTCTTCCCTTCCTCTCTCTAGCACTGGTTTCTCTCCCTGCTAACCTCCATCCCTCTCACCCATACCACAGTTTCCCACCCATCTGAGCTACTCCCCCTCCAGCTTCCCATCACTGACCCCACTGAATTCGTGGGGGAGGAAGATGGGGTGGTTTGAGAAGCTCTGTGCAATGTGGCTACACCTCTGGAGAGGGACACAGTGAGTTAGAGAAGCCTGGCGCTAGAGAAGCCCTGGAGAGGAGGAACTGAACATGCTGGAAATGCATATGAGGGTGATGGACATTAGGACACACTGCATGCTGGGGTTTGGGAAGGCAGTGTGTGGCACTGGAGTGGAGGAGCATTCCCTGAGAGTTGCAGCTGGGAAGGAGTGTGTGACAGTATGTCACGCCAATCTTACCTGAGATCCCTATTAGACTTTCAGCGTGGAAAATATTCCCTGCTGTTGCTCTAAAATATGAAGTGCATGCCTGCAAATTAATAAATTGAAAAAAAATTTAAAATGTTAAATGGTATCTGCCAGCTGAAAGTGATAGTCACTCCCCATAGCAGGAACAAAGGCAGAGCAGACCTTTCATCTGTGATGGCACCTTTGTTCAAAAAAAGCAATGCAGGGAGAAAACGCTAGAGATTCAGTCCAGTACAATAGACAACAAAGTATTCATTCTGACATTGCACTATGCTGCAGGTGTAACGTGCTTTAGAAGAAACTTTAGGAGACGTAAGGCATCACTGACATTTGGTCTGGAAAGGATGCCTATACACAGGCCAAGGAAAGCAGTTAGAGAGGTACAGTGACTATATAAACATTGGGTAATCCTTGTTCTTTTTCTCCAGGACAATCCTAGCCTATAGGCTTGATGACATATAATTTCCATGATTAAGTATCTGTTAATTAAACACATAGTATATAATTACTAAATGCAAGCTGTTTGAGCTCTTAAGAAGGCTAGAGGTCCTGCTGTTCCAAACAGGATACTTGTCTTGGATTCCTAAACTTACACATTTTGTGAAAAAAGTGTCCAGTCTGATTACGTGTGTCACATCACATTAGAGAATTGGTGTAGTTTATTTATTTGTCCTTCAAGCAAAGCTGAAGAGGGAGCTACAGCAAATGCAAATATATGAAAGGAAAAGTCCTTTGAAAGAAGTATCTGTTAAGCTCACCTGTGTAAAGGGAAACTTGCATCTGAAAATCCAATATTTAACCAAAGCCGCCTGTAATTAGGAAACTTGGTTCCATGATCTTTAATCCAAAGAGGAGTATCATTGATGGATTACCTGCTTCAATAACTCTGGCAAAGCTAAAGATTCAATAAAAATTTATTTTGTCTTGCAGCCCACTGCTGACTCACTACATACTGCAAAGAAAGAGGAGAGAGAATGATTTTGCAAACTCTTGTATGGCTGAAGACTGCTAGAGTAAGGATGGTGAGACTGGCTCCTTCACCAGCATGGATTGGTTGTTCCTTCCCAATGAAAATTCAGTACATGATCATTTATAATATTTAGAGCAACATGCACCTGCGTAACAGGGTGGTTCAATTCGTTCTTTATTCAGGGGTGTCTTTACAGAAAAGCACCACCTGATAGTGACAAAAATGTTCGCTTCGTGACAGAAAAAGGCCAGATGCTCTGTTTACGAAGCAGTAAAAATGCCCTTGTTGAGGTATACAGAGGCATCATAATTTCAAAATTCTGACTAAAACTTCCACTCAGGAGTTTTAGGAAAACTTTCAGGAGTTTCTTATATTTGCATGACTAGTGACTGCAAATCTGTTTAAAACTATCTTACCCATTGAGTATGAATCTATCACAGACAGTCTGAGCTTATTAGAGAATAAAGAGTTGTTCATCACCACCTTATGCCTACATTATGATTTTCAGTATAAAAGTGTACGTAGTGAAAAGGTTCAACAGGTGCATGATCAGATCAGATTCTAATTAATGTATGTGTCATCACGCAATAGGCAAGTTTTAAATAATGCAGAGCTCAAAGCAGTAAAACTACGTAAAAGCAAAGCCTGGAAACAAAAACTGTTGTTTCATTAAACTTAAAATACAATTTGACTCTGTCATACCAATGTATATGAGCTATCTGCATTAAATTGTGTTTAATTTAACTCTAGAACTATAGGGCCCAATTAAAAATAATGAGGCCTGTCTCCAACTGTCAGGCTCAATTAGAGATAATGGGAACTGATAGCTCCTGGAATAGATTCATTTTTGTCTGATAGACGAACTGGGGCAGGGGTCTTGGCAGGGGTCATTGGAATAGACCCGGCAACAAAACATGGGTCATTCAAGCTTAAGGAGTCTTAAGGAACCTAGTTATTAAATAAGGAAGTAGGAAGTAAATCAAATCCAAAAGCACATGAATAACCCCAACAGATTCTTTTTTCTGTTACATACGCGTATATTGCAATTCATCTAACCATTAAACTGCCCATTCTAAACCAAGAAAATATGTAATGCATAAAGGTTAAGCCTATTTGACAAGACAAAAGAAAAAGTAGAAAAATAAGTGCCGAACTTCATATTCCAGTGCCAATTTTCAGGAGTTTAGCAGGATCAATATTTTTCTTGGGTAATGCTCCAAAGATTGAAGCAAAATCTCTGAGCTTTTATGTTACCTAAGTGTTATAAAAAATAAATCCAGGAAAGATAGTTTGAATGTATTAAGAAACCTAGCTGTCTTGATAGACATTACATATGATGAACAGATTACTTCTTATTCAGCCTCAGCAATAAAAATAGGAAAACTTTGTCAGCTTTTGCTAAGCACTTTCAAAGATGTAATCAAACAGTCAGACAAATTCAGAAATGCGCCCAAGAGAAATGAAACCATTTGTCCTTGAAGAAACATGAATGGGCAATACGGCGCCTGACAACTTTTAGGCACTAGACAGTAGCTGTCATTTTAGATGAGTAATTAATCTTGAACTGAGAGGGAGATGTGGAGCCCTGTTGACTGTTTATTCGGCTAGAATGACAGTCAGTGTCTGTTAGCACCACTTGGACCCTGTCTGGAATTGCTAACCTCTCCCAGGCAAAGCTTGCCTGTGCATCTATTGTCAACAGCAATGACTCTGAAGTTCGCGTTGGGCAATCCTGACGTGCTGTGCCTTGGCTCGCCTTTTGTTTCTCTGTGAAGACACTTTTTTAATCTAATGATATCTTTCTCAATGTCTAACGATGCTCGTGCAACGTGCCGCCAATGGCATTTTATCCTCTGCTCCCCTCCCCCCTTACACGTACAGGCCTGCAAAGTCATGCTTTGCATTTTAAATCTGTTCTCTTTGACTTCTGAGGAAAGAAAGAACAGTTGAGCATTTGAGCTTCCCCCCAGTGTGACTTATTCTGAAAGAACGTGCAAATTTATAATTTGACTCATTACTTTTCTTCATACTTCCCTTCTTGTACACCACGAACCTCACGACCCTCTATGGCCACATTAGAACAACACAAACATGTCATTGCTAAAATAAAACGTAGGGCAAATACAAAGGACCAACGTTATTCCTTTCCTCCAGTGTCTTCTCTTGGTTGAAAGCACTGAGAGGCAGTCAGCCCAGGCTCTGGGTGACAACCTTCTTGACTTGACCTGTACATCTGTTCACTGCTCAATGGCTATACTCAGATGGGAATCGACATAGGCAGGAAGATCTTTGGAGCCTGAGCCATGGCTATCTCTGCATCTGTGTAACACTCAGAAGAACAGGGCACAGATTTCAATTACAATCCTTAGAAATTATACAGTTTTAAAAAACTAATATAAAAATGTATATATTTCCTCTAGTCTGAAGTATGTCCGGCTCACGTCATGCAGCACTTGGGAAAACAGAAGCACTGAGGTTTTGGAGAATTCTGTTATTTGTAGCAGGTGTTACCTGCACTCAGTACAAAAACTGCTCTTAGGCTGCACAGCTGTCTGTCTCTGGTGGGAATTCAGGTGTATGAGTACAAGTACAACGATATGTGTACATATCCATATTTACGTGAACTATCGACTGTGGAAGATAACTATTAACTTACAGAGGGATCTCCATGGCCTTGTACTCATACACCTGTATATATATATACACACACACATATATGTGTATTTTAACCCCCCCAAAGCATTATTGATTATATTAATTGTTGCATCCTTCAGCTGGAAGAATCAAATGTTTTGCTAACTTCATTCTCACTTGAGCCCTATGACTTTGGTCAATGCCAAGACGTATATTCTGTGACATTTTCATATCTTGATCTCATCCTGTGAGTCTTGTAGGTATGTAGCACCTTTGAAAGATAAATGTAAGCATGATGAAAAACGCTAACAATGAAATTCACTTCCTCATGTCAGAAATCTAAAGTGGGTTAGCATATTGAAGTATGAAGATTTAAAACATGGTTGAATGAAATTCGCAACTTTGAAGGGAGTTCAAGGCACCCATAACAAAAAGATGCCGCATTTCCTAGACAATTACTCTGGAAGAGGTTGCTTACAGTTCCATTTCTGCAACTTTTCAAAGTCAGAGCCTGTTTTTCTGAACTGTGATCATCAGGATTTGTGGAACTGGGCCAAGTTGAATTCATATAATTACATATTTTTCTGTGAGGAAATTTAAATTTTTTTCCTTCATTGCAATAACAAATGATGATGATATTTTTGTATTTCTACAGCCTCTTCCATCAAAGTATCTGAAAGTTTTAGAAAAACTAATGAATGAAGCCCCAGCATAGTAATAGAAAGGGGCATTATCTGTTTTACAGAGGAATTAACCAAGGCACAGATACCCCTATTACGGCACTATCTGTTTAGCAGAGCTCACCTATAGTCATTTCAGTGGTTAATTCCAAATAACAGATTTCTGAGGAACTGAAGTTTACATTTTCAATACCATGCAGCAAATTCGGTTGTTTCTAGTTTTGTTTTTTCTAATTTGTATGTCTAGCTCAATTCAGGGCTTGGTATTCAGCAGTTCTTGCAATGTGCTGAAAAAATGAGTTACTAACTTACTTAGCAAGGACATCCAGTATTAGTAAATACTTCAGAAAATGTGGAAATGTGTACTATGCAAGACCATACACATGGTCTATGATAGTGCTAGAAAAAGATGTATTATTTCCCAACCACCAGTTTAGACCCATGACTGATATTCTGATACACTTTGCTATCTTACTTGCAATCATTTAAATAAGAATTTTACTTTTGTTTCCATCTATATTTTTGCTTTTTATTCAACAGCTCATTTCCTTTCCCACTAACCAGCTTCCCCCAGCTCTCTGGAGTTCCCCTTGCAGCAGCTTCCTGCAGGTGGTGTGCAGTGCAGTAGCTTAGAGCAAGCAACAGGGGATGTTGCCGGATCGGAGCAGGCAGTGCAGGCAGGCTGAGGACTCTGCTCCCCTGAGCTGCTGCACCCCAGAGACCAGAGCATGACCATAGTCCAAATTCTTCGAAACTGCTTTTCCCATACAGAAGATAAAAACCATGAGAAAGAACAAATTATCTGATTCCCTCAGCTGCTCAAAAATGACCTTCTGCTATACGTATTTGGAGGGAATAAGAAGAACCTTTGGCATCAGTTCTCAATATTCAAGGGAAACGATGAAAAAATGAACAAGATGGTGAGAAAAGGCATTTGGACTAGATTTCTTTTCTTAAATCACAACATGAAAGGAAGGTAATGAAACCCTAATATTACACACTAAAAGACATTCTGTAAACGTTATGAAATTTCTTCTTTTTAGGGAAGACTAAAATGTAAACATTTTTCAGCTTTAAGAAGTCATTTGTTTTGCTACATTCCTACATCAATGGGTAAAATATGACTATATATATACTAATCAGAGCACTGTGTAATAAACTGAAATACTTCAGACAATAGGGCACACTATGATGAATAAAATCTTAACCAAAGATATAGATGTACATTCAAAACAATGCCTAAGCAAACCCTCCTGATTACTTCACGTATTCAAATTTTAAGTTTGGAGCATCACATAGGATCAACTGAAGTGTTTTAAACTGTATTATAGACAGTTACAATCACGAAGCAACAACCCTGACAACACTTGTGAAAGTGCTAAGGGTGTGACAAAATGACAAAAGCCAGGAAAATCAGATTTCATGTAGGAACTCCATGTTCACATGACACTGAACTATTTTCATTTCACCCGATGGCACAGTGCCATAATTTAGAATTGCCTGGTGTTTTCAGTTAGATACTTAGCTTCACAGAAGGATACATGGCATTCAAAGTCATGCGTAGGAAAGCGCTGAAATAATCCACGCAACTGGCAACCAGTAAAGATGCGAACAAATACATCAAAATTCCATTTGCCAAGTTGGCCAGACATAACCTTCTGATGCTGAGTAAAAGAAAAAAAAAAAATTCACTTCTCCATGCAGCTTGCAAAATGGTGCTACAATCCTGTTTATATAGCTCTGAAGTAAAAGCAAAGCCAAATGCCAACTGCTAGATTTCGATTTCCACGTATCAAATCCTACACAGAAGATAATTTTATTTGTGGCTAGTTCTGCCTCCCTCATGAAACCAGAGATTCTTTTGACTTCAATGGCCAGGACTAGACCCTTGGTTTCTTTTCAATTTCACAATAAAATCGGCTCACTCTAGCTTGACGGTGTAATCTTTCTTAAAGGGCTCAGAATGGGTACGCCTGCCTTTCTTCAGCAGGTGCATCTCCTGAATCGATTGCTATTGCTCCACAGAATGCCCTTAATTTGGAATAAAAGTGAGATGTTGCTATCACTTAAATCTGAAGACTGTCACCACTAGAATAATCAGACGTTTATCTTACACTGCCATTTGAAGAGAATTCGAAATACAAAGAAACTCAGCAGGCAGTCGATGAATTCCCCCTGGCCCCATCTTAAAAAAAAGAACCTTATGGAAGGAAGAGAAAGCGACACATAATTCATCTTGAAGATACCGGAGATTTTCTTTTTTCCTGTTGAGTGGCTCTAGTTTGGAACAGGCTATACTGGAGTGCATCGTAGCACTGGGGCACTTTTCCCATCATTCAGTTGGTCACCTATGTACTGTAGCAGAAACTGCCAAACAATTGGTTTATTCTCTTGTGATAGTAACCCAGGAAACAAATCTATGATGACACTGTTACATGCATTCGTGAACTTAGTGGCCTTGTAGGTCACTGGACAAATCTCTCTAAACTGAACTGTTGACAGTTCTTTGCAGGGTTCCCCACAGGAAACTGAAGGTTAATTGACCATTCTTTCAAACCATGAAATGCTTTTGAAAATGTTAGTTTTAAGTCTCGTAGCCTAAAATCTGATGAAACAGCGTGGCTGTACTGTGGTGTCTTCTAATTACTGATATGAAGAATTTTGGTCAGGGAAGGTGCAGAAATGGTTTAATTAGATTTCTGTGTCACATAAGCATGAAACAATACTCATCTAAATTGTGATATTGTTTAGAACAGAGATGCTGAGGTAGCAGGATACCTGCTAGGGAAACTGTTCATAATAGAACTGACTACTTCTTGATTATGTTAATTTGATGATGGCCTTATTAAGAGAAGGGATCTTAAATTTTCAGTCTTAGCTCCTTCGAAAAATATGTACATACTTATCTTCACTCATGTGGATAGTCTCACTAACTTCAAAGGAATTATCACAGTGTTGGTTTCTGCATGATACTTCCACCTCCAAAGTTATAGTTACGCAAATACTCGCATAATCAGAACCAGGAATCCCAGAAAACATCCGACATTCTTGAACAACTGGCAGGAAAGTAGATTTGCTTTTATGAGGTAAGATACATGGGTGAAACTAGTTACATATTCACCTAGAGATTTACAGAAGCTAGGAAGAAAATGGAAATCAATCATTCTGTCACAGATTATGAAAGTCCTTTATCATACTGTATTTGGGCTTTACACATTTAGAGTATTACCCTGACATCCTATGGCTGTTATTTTTTATTTGAGATAAAACGTGTCAGTGTATATGCTGAAAATATTGCAGCAGTAGAAACTAAGAAAAAATTGTGTATTTGTTATTAACATTTTTCTCCAGAAACCTTAAAGAATGACTTTACTTGAGTATTTCTAGTCATGGTTAATAAACTTAATGCGATCAAGAAGATTTGAGTTCTGCAAAATTTTAAATTCCAAACTAGACTTTGGCCTTTCTCTAGCTGTTGTCTTGTCACTGCATTTCTATGTAAGAATTATCAGTTTAAATGTGGCCAGATTGTGATCTTCAGATGATGCCTGTCTCTCTGTCCGACTCTGTGAGTAATGTACTGGGCAAACTTAATTCCACTTTGTCAAGGTTAGACATTACAGCAGCCTTGCTGGGAAGCAAGGTGGACCAGACTGGGCTCTCTCTGACGCTAATCAGTTATGCTCCAGGTGTCCATCACTGTGTGAAGCAACCCATTTAGTCTTTCAAGGGCTGAAGATTCAGCTGTGCCTCCAACTGAGGCAACAAACAGCCCCTCAGAGACGAATTTCCCAAAGTACTTTTGTAGTCAACGTTCATTGCTTCTACGACAAAAAGTTGTACGTTTACCCAAAGCTGAAAGCAGGTAGCTGTAAAATTTTCATTTTTTTTATTCTTTCCTAACTTTTCATCTACAGAGAGGAAAAACTGTATGTGAGCATAGGTATAGATAAAAGCATTCATTGTCATTTACCTGCACAACACAATCCATGGAGATTTGCTGAAAACAATCAGGAATATTATTTTAGGAAAAGCTCATTACTAGGGTGAAGAAATAGGTGAGACCTACACATGATTCTCTGCAGTGTTCTTCAGCTGTAAATAAACCGCAGTCTACAAAAGAGCAATAAAGAGATCAAAACTGACAATTTTGTCTGCAGCACGCTCTGTTGCTGAAGTAGTCTCTTTCAGTGACAAACTAGGTTGTAAATTATATCCATCAGCCAGCAGCATATTGATTTCCTTCTGTAACTGAAAAAAAGATAATTTTAAAAGTATACATTTTATCCCCAAAATGCAAAATAAAAGCATTAATACTACGCATACATACTACAAGGATTTGTTCTAACTTCACTGTCTAAATTTAGGACATTAAAAATTCAGGGTGACAATAAGTTTTTCTACCAACCTTTTACACCTATGTGTTTTAAGAAGGGGATATTACCTTCTGCACATGCTGATACTAATTGTCATACGTGGCACAATATCTACAGACAACAGAATGGTTCAAGGAAGCAATTTTAGCATCAGTCCCAATTTTTCTCATTTCTACAATCTCGTATTAGGCACTGTACTTCTGAAAGTAACTATTTTGCTGGAGGCTAAGTAAAAATACACTAAAACTACATTTCTCAGAGATCATTTTCTCATTAATGAAATTTTGAGGGTTAAAATCTGCTAACAGCCTGTGATAAGAGCAATTATGTTGGAGATCTGAAGTGGTGGAAAACATGCCAGCCAACCAGAATTCTCTTGTCACAACACTTGCTTCATAATATTGTACATAATAACCATTGCACTGCACAATTACACTATCTATAAACAATGTTTTGCCCCAAAATAGACATATATCAAGGCAGAATATTCTTGTAGGCCACTCACAAAGATAAAACTGTGCTATGCTTAGGTTTAAGTGGCTAAATTATAAACAGATTGCCAGGCTTTGTGTGTTCTATTGGGTCTGTTTTCGTGGTTCTGCCAGCCCTTAGAGTGCGTATAATAATGGCTCTGTATTATTTCTGTTGCAGGGGCATTTAGAAGCCCCAGGCCCATTTTTTTGGACTCTCCAAATGTACAGTAGTGAGATGGTTTCAGCCTCAGAGGAAATTATGTATCAAATGCATAGTTTTGTTAAGTATTTTAGAGAAATCCTAAGACACATGTAAGTATAATGAGAAGAGTTGAGGTAAACAGAGCAGCTATCCCCAACTAATTTTTTTCCTAAACTTCAGAATTATTCAGTAACACTGCATTCTAAAAACTACATCTTAACCCAAAGAAAAATTAAGTTGGGATACCAGCAAAGAAGCTTCTCCTTCTGATGACACACCTTACCCTAACGAACCCGGACACACTATGATGGATTACACAGTATGATGGCTTTTGTTCTTAAGTATTAACAATTTTACATTAAAATCAGTGAGTAGGTCAGATGGCAGTTTAACTGCACAGCTATATGGGGCAGCAATATCATCTTCATGAGGGTGAAGATTAATTTCTTACAGGCCAGACTACACACGCACTTCACACAGAGTAAGACAACTTTCTCCCTGCTGAATAGAGAACAGCAGGCATTAGTTTTAGTAACAACCATAGTAATAGTTAGAAGCTGCCAAACACCTTCTAAAGGAATCACTGTTCATTTTTTGTTGCCTAAAGATACAATAAAACAAAACAACAACAACAACAAGTAAAGTAGTAATTGCCTTAGAGAGTAAAAATGGGATCCTAAAGGGAGTGAAAAGGAGGTTTCCCTTTGTTTGTGATACATATTATGAAACTTTTCAACAGTAAAGGCATTTTAAAATGTAGCTTTTTCTGAACAAGCCAGGCACTAGGACCTCCAGTGTATTTTCCTTACCTTAGCCGTGAGGAAGGCCTTTTTGTCCGTTACATCCATGCATGTAATCAGTGATTGTGCCTTTTGTACAACTCAGATTCACCATCTGTATGCTCCCAAGTGGCTAGACCAGTGCTAAAACCCCATCCCTATGGGATTAATCTGCAATTTCACACTAAATGATTTTTAAGTATAATTTGTTACGATACAGTATTCTAAAATAAAAAAAAAAACGGTCAGTGCTTTTGCATTGTAATAAAAGGAGGAAGCTTGTAAAGTTTCCTGTATTTAAAATGGGTTGTAGGGAATCCACTTGCACATTAGTTTCATTCAGATATGAATGCACAGGTCTCGGGAAAAGAACCTTTGGGTAATTGAAATAGCTGCTTTTTATTTCTGAGGGAAAGAATAAAAACGCAAACTTAGAATCTGTGCACTGGTAGGGGGATGAAGTGTAACGTACTTCCCATCTTGTTCAGGGACTGAGAATTTGCATGATGAAATTGCAGTTTAAAATGTAAATAGAATATTTCACTTTTGTACTGAGGGGAATGGAGGGATGAATTGTAAAGGCACTGGGTAAATAAAGGAGGAGCTAAAGAATCCACTCTTTCACATAAAACAAAGCTGGCTTGGAGCGTGCAAGGAAATTATTCCTTTTTAAGAAGCACTAACCACTTTTAGAAGCGCCCCATTTCACTAAATAGAGGGCACTGATCTTAATTCACATCATTATTTTCTCCACACATTTTAGATACTCAGTTGAAGAAGGATGAAAACTAATATCAGAAAACATGCCAAGTGAGGAGTAAGAAGATCAAGGGTCAGGACACGCTAATGTCCTTTTACAAAAAGGATGATGAGTAAACACGAAGCTGCTTTTCAGCCGTGCCGGGTTCAACATAGAAACCATTAGTCCCAGTCCAAACTGGTCTGAGGTGGGGGAAACATTTTGATTTTACAGCCTGACTAGATGGAACACAAAGGTCATCAAAGTCTTCACAGAGTTCTCATAAATCTCTGGTTTTGAGGGTTCCTCAACTCTCCCTTACTTTTTTTTTTTTTACTTATCTCCTAAAGCACATTTGAGTGGGGAAAATAAAACAAAGTTGTTTTATGATGACCTCAGCTGGTAGCAAAATGAATTCAGTTCTACATCCAAAGGGAGCTACTACAGTTTAAATGATAGTCTATAGAAATTTGAGTTAATGTTAGGAGAAATTCACACACAAGGAAGTCAATGCCTTTACAAAGCAAATCCCTCTTTTGCCTCTGTTGTTTTATTGCAGTATTTATTTGCTACAAACTAGTTACTCCAAAGAAAGGAAGAATTTAATTGCTGAACATTATGCTATTTTAAAGGCTACATGTGATTTTACATGCTGCCAAAATAAATTAGGTAGAAATTGGATGAATAGAAATACCTAATACACATTTCTTTGCCAATATTCACTGTAAAAATAATTTCAGTTGTGTCAGGTGAACTTGCCCTATTCCTTAACTTAGACAAGACAACAATTCTCTGTATTTTGTATTTTTTCATTTTAAATCACATAAAGGAACCCAGCTAATGTATGTAAGAAAACAATACACACCCATATTCCTTTTCATGCTGTTTTCATGCTATTCTCTTGGACAGCATAATGTCTCCAGTGTAACATTAACTGGGTGACAAAACACCTAAAACAGGGAAAAATTGGCTACAGTCACTCTATCTGAATCCAGTCATCAACTTGCAGTTTACCTGCATTCAAACCTCATGCTGACATAACAGAGAACAGTCAAAAAATTTCTGAAAATATATATGGAAGTAACGGCAAAAACATTCACGGTAACTTCTAAGGCCAGCTGCTTACTGAGGAAACTCTGCTTTTAAATCTGTTTGATAATTTTAACAGTGTTTTAGCTGGTAACTGGCAGACTCCACCACCTGCTCTGCTTAACAGTCACGAAAACCCCAGCCTGCAAATATTCACCTGCGTGTTTCCCAGGGAGTACTACATGCCACCATTATGGAGTCACAGAATAATTTAGGTTGGAAGGGACTTCCAGAGGTCTCTGCTCCAAACTTCTGCGCAAAGCAGGGCCAAAGCAGATCAATTTGCTCAGAGCTCTGTCCAGTCAAATTCTGAGTATCTCCAAGGGCAGACACTCACCATCCCTCTGTGCCCTGTTGCAATGTTGGACTACCTTCATTGTGAAAACTTTCTTCGTAATATTTAACTAGAACTTTCCTTGTTGCAACTTGCTATGTAATTCTTGTTTGGAGAACTAAGCTCTTTATCCCTTCACATTTCAGCTTAAGGTCCCTTCGTGAGCAAGATGGGTATAAGCCACCCTTGTACTCCTTACCTGTTATAATCTGGCCCTTCCAAGCAGGAGGTATGCAAATCACCTGAATGAGAGAAACAAATCTGTGCACTGAATGTATTGCTACAAGGAAACCAGTCAAGCGAAAAGTTCAATACAATGGCTCAAGCAGATTCCAAGAAAGTCTAAAAGAAATGGCGTGTTTTATCTTTACCCCTCCTGCAAATATTAAGCTACAGGAACACATTTAAAAAGAAGTGGTTTTTAAGTTACAAGGTAAGTATATAACGACTATAAGTTCACCTTGTAGTAAGCCACAAAGCGGCACAACATACCACTGTAATTAAGGGAACACTTGCAACTGTGCAAACTCTATGCCTTAGGCTCTAGCAGTACTATGACTTTTTCTTTTATTCTGCTTTTCAGTTCTCCAGACGTGCCTGGTATAGGCCTTGATGCTGAGAAGTATTGATTACTCTCCATTTCTACTGACAGTAATTAACAGAGGAAGATTTGATGCTCATCAAAGTGAACAGATTCTCATTAAGAGCAGAAAAAAAAATCTCCCGTCTTCACATTTCATTCCCTCTATACTGTGCAGTAAACTGTCAAGCACAAGGAAAGAAATTTCTCATGAGATCTTCTGGGTTTTCATTCTGCAAGTATATTTAAAGTATTTCCACATTTACACTTTATGCAGAGTCCAAATGACCTGATTTCATCACCGATTTCAAACTGCTTCTACATAAAGGCCACCTTTCATGACAAGGAAAGTTGGCCACTGTTTTGATGATGGGCTTATTTATAGGAAAACTCTGGTCTCAAGAAAAGACCCAGCAAGTCCAGGCCAATAGTTTCTGGGGCTGTCCTTCTGCTGACATGAGGTTTGACCTTGGTTCAGCTATTTCGCTCCCATCTCTCTGGTACATGGAGGTAACACCATCCTAACCTCACACCTTTACTGCGTCTTTAAAACAGACTTCACTATTGGATGGGTGCACTGCACTTAAAAAGCCTCTGGTGAAAGAGGAAGTAAAAGCGTGTCTGTCAGAATGAATTCTTCCATTTCCTATTTATTTTTTATGTATTAACTTAGCTAAATAAAGCTGCCCATGCCTACCAGGCACCCTGTGGCCTGGTCTCCAGCCCTCCCAGGGCCCTCTTGGCACCCCCAGCCCCACCACCCTCAGTCCCCCGCGACAGCCGGGAGCTCCACGGGCGCCTTCCCGCCCTTGCAGGGAGAGAAGCGCTTCCTCTCAGCCTCTGCCCACCCCACAATGGGGAAGGCCCCTCTCGCCTCCCCGGCTGCAGGCCCATGGGGCGAGCCGTCCCCTCTCCATGGGGGCAGGAAGACGCTTCCTCCTCACCCCGCTGCAGGTCCCCGCTCCCCGCCCGGGAAGCCATCTTCTCCCCCCGGGCAGCCAGCGGTGGGCCGCTTTCCTCACACCCCAGCGCTGCACCCCCTCACGGCTGAGGCGGCGGCGGGACGGGCGGCACGGCGCCCCCCCGCGTCCACCGGGGCCTGACCCGACTCCCTTCCCAGGGCGCGGGGCGCTGCCCGCCGCCGGGCCCGCCTGAGGGAGGGCTGCCGGCCGCTCCCGGGCACCTTCCCGCGGCGGGGCAGGGGGTGGA
>VYZW01007357.1:7400-64718 GCA_013401315.1 Balaeniceps rex | reverse complement strand
GAGCAAGCAGCGCTCGGCCGGGAGGTGCGGGCAGGCCGGGGTGCGGGGTGTCGGGGCGGCGGGCCGCGGGGATCCTCCTTCGCTGCCGGCCGGCTGCCGGGCCGCCGCCGCGAAGGGCTCGGGAGCGCCCTCGGGCAGCTCCGCGGGCAGCGGGGCTCGGTTCCCCCGGGCTCCCCTCCTCCCTGGGGGCAGCCTGGGCGCACTTAGACCATTGCACGCTACCGCAGCTTGCTTTTCCTAAATGCTAGGCGGGTGCTTTTATGGCAGTTTAAGAGCAGCCCCGGGACGGGAGTGTTCGCCGGCTGACTCCGGTGCTCCCGGTACTGACAGTCTCCTCACATCCGAACTGCCCCTCCGTGCCTGCAGTCGATAGATGCTCCCTCCATCAGGGGCAAGGTTCCCATTCTCAGCTTTTTTTTTTTTTTCGTCCCCGTAAAACATTTTACTGCATTCCCTGGCCAAAATAGAACCAGTGCAGCTGGAGGTGAAGGTAATATAAGTTGGGCTTTACTTTCCTATAGTCCTGGGTTTCAGTTGGGATTTTGTTGTCTCCTGCCCGCTGCTGAAGTGCTGGATAGCTACTCCTGCCTGAACGGCTTCTTTCTGTTTTCTTGTCTTCTGCTAAGGAGATGATAGAAAGTGATATCCCGTCCATAATGTCAGGAATCATTAGGAATTCAGGGCAAAATCACCACCCTTCACAGGACTACAGGTGAGGTATTTATCGATTTCAAAAATATGCACTGCACTGATGCTGTTTTCTCATTATTTCCTAAAAAAAAATCCCTTAGCATATAGAAATCCTCTTGTTTAAAAAAAAAAAAAGTTAACTGCATTATTTCTCCACTCTAAATTAGATTTCTAAGCTGGTGACCGGTTACAATGCATTGCTTATTTAGAAGCATTCCCGTTTAAAGTATTTTGATACTAAACTATGTTTGATAAATGCACTTTCCAAGCCTTGGGTTGACCTTCTAGTAAACTCTCTCCACTGTGTGAGTGTTGCCAGAGAACGATATTCTTGTTAAATAATAATTATTTAAAAGTTTCCTTTCAGATCACAATTTGCATTGTTATGAAGCAGTCATGGAGAGACTAAATCAAGTGCAGTAGATGCTAGAAGAGCTTTTCATTAAAACAAGTACTTATGTAGTACTCCAAAGCACTGACCTCTGTCAAAGGTCTTCTAATATCAGTGGGAACAAACCTGGATTTGTCAACAGCCTTTGATAATTTACCTATACCACTATGCATCAATTTATCATTTAGAAGTATTGTTAGAAGTCATGGGATAGTTCTGCATGAATTACAGTGCACTGGGTTAAGTTAGGTTACATCTTGTCACATGATGCAAAGTTCCAAGAAATACAGAATAACAGAACATGACCCAGTTCTCACAGTAAAAAAAAAATTATTTTCTTGTTTTAAAATGAGGAGCGAGAGACTATCGCCTTCCTCCCAGCCTGAGGGTGTTTTCACCCGTTTCTATGGGTAAAAGTGGTCAGCCGCAGGTATTCTTCTATCAGCCTCTCTCTATTCAAAATGCAAACACTGCACTGCAGCCTCTTGCAGCTCAACAAGTGATTTGTTATACTCTCTGAAGCCACTGTGGAAAAAGGTTTGTGGAACTCTGTTTTGCTGTTTATTAAAGCACTGTTTGCTCTAGGCATTTTTGTTGGCTATGTAAATATTTGTAAAGAAATTATTCAGTATTTAATGAAGGGTGTGTATGAGAGAGACTTCTGGGTACTTATATTTAAGTCTGTATCTTCAGTGCCCTGAAGAACATACCACCTTAACAAAGATCCTTTTTATGGAGAGAACTATTCTTCAACTCATAGCTGCAGAAAAACACTCTTTTTTGAGAAAGATAGGATTTATCTTACTGCCAGTAAAGGAATTGTAAGAGTTTCTTCTTTTATTCAGAAGTCAGCTGCTTTTTAAAACTACTTTCAATTCTCTGTTAAACATTTTGAACTCAAAGATCCCAGTTCTCTAAAGTTTTTAACCCACTTGTGATTTCTTTAATGCAGCTTTAAAATGAATTATTTGACCTCATTTAATAGTGTCAAATTCTGATAAAAATGCATAAAATCTGAACTGCACCATAAATGCAGAGCAGTATTTGTCCTACTTCATGAGAAAACACTTTGGATTATGTAAAAGAAAATCTTTTAGACTGAATGATTTTAAGAAAAGAATAGACCTGTCAAATTCTATCAGCTCTGTTTACTCTCCTGCTGTCACCACAGTCCAAGACTGGAACCCACAGTCCCGAGTTCTCCATGGGGGAGCATCAAGGCTCCGCAAAATGGGGAATGGCCTCCAATTAGTGAGTGGGAGGCTGGGGCTGTGCTGAGAATACTCTTCTGTCTCACTTGGAATCTTTCAATGGGACAGTTGGACTTGGAGGAGACCAGGCTTTCCTGCCAGTGTGCAGGAGGAAACACTGAAAAGGGAGGGGAGCGCATGGGCGTGTAAGCAGGAGATCAAATCAGCAAATACCGATAAGTTTTCATGCAGCTTATGCTTACAGTTTGAAACTATGGCATTTTTTTCTTTTACTTTTTTTAAATGGACAAGGAAAAAAAATATCCCTGATTTTAGCAGATCTTTGATTTCTGTGGATCCAAAGCATCTATAGTAAATTTGATGTAGCACACAGAGTAGTGATGAGGATTAGACTGCTATGCAAAGTCCAGGGACTATTTGCACCATAGTAAAATGATTTGAGACAAATATCTCTTCCACCAATGCATCTGTGGGATATAAAACATCCTACTGTCCAGGAATGATTAAGGGCCATCATATCTTCTCTGATGCCTATGTTTTTATGGTGCTGTCACTGTCTGGCTACCGATGCAAAGTAATACTTCATATTAGCAGATGCCTCTCACTCTCCCCGAGAAAATACCGCTACCTAATAATTGTAGTAGTGACAAATATTTCTAATGATTTCATTTTACATTTCATGGAATGAAAGTAGGGAATTGTAACGCACTGGGATTTTTTAACCCTTAACACTTTATTCTTGTTAATTATAATTAATAATCTAACATTATGTTTTAGTGTAAATATTTTGATGTTTAAATCAAACCAATAGGCGGACTACAAGTTTACTATGCAGTGGTGCGCTTGTGGTTATTTCAGCACAAAGCTACATAAATTACAGGAGCCAACTTAAAGGCTACTAAACTAGTGGAGAGCTCCCATGGTCTTCAGTGGGCTTGGAGCTGGTCTCTGAGAAACAAGGTTCTTCAGCTCATGAATGCTGTGGTCTTCAAGCAATATTTTTAATTGAAATCTGCAATCTGTCCTTTTGCAGTCTAATTTGATTTAACATATATAACCAGTGCAAGAGAGGTAAAAAAACTACTGTGATGTACGCAAGTGCAGAATGAGATTTAATATGCAGAGCTTGAGCAACAGAAGCCCCAGGGAGGCAGATGTGAGGCCAAGGTAGGCCTGGACTAAGACTGCAAAAACACTTACAGACCTGGAAGTTCTCTCCAATATTACCCTAATTCAACATTCTTGGTTTTCAAATGCAGCAGCATGCTTATTTTTCTCATGGACTATCCAATTCCCAAACTAGGTACAGTTATGTGTGGTTTATTACATATCATATAATAAATCATGACATGAAAACCAGGCCATTAGAAGGGAGACAAAGACTTTGGGATATGGAAAATCCAAATTTAAGGAATCAAATCATCACTCTAGGTAACAATGTGGCATCTATATTTTGAAAGAAATAACTAAAATGTACAATTCTATTTGAAGAAATAATATTACTTAAGATGTAAAGCTAACCCTAGATCAACAAGACAAATTAACTTCATGTTTTGCAACTCAATATTTTGTGTAAGGACCATGTTTCTATTTTTTTATATTACTATGTATTTCCGGTTGATAGAAGCCTTTTGTCATATTTTGAAGGCCTTGCAATGTATTTTCTATACATATTTAAGAAGGATTCAGTTTTAAATAGACATGTTTTTGATCAAAAGTTGTTACTCAATCGTTAATCATTCAACATATTAGTAGACTATATCCTCCTTCACCCTATTTTAATTGTCCCTTTGGTTCTTAAAAAATTGGTCTATATTCATTAGCTCATTAGATAGTCTGATTAAATTTTTGTTGTAATAATTACTTTATGCTAACATAATTTAGCATAAAATCATATTAAGAAGCATAGACACATAAACATACAACCACTGTATTCCATACATTCCAGACGTGACTGCATTGCAGTGGTGAAAAAGGTGAAAAGTCTTTATGACACACAGTACATTTTAGCTCTCCTAAGTGGTAGTCTCATATCTGGTTTTGCACTTTGGTGTCTGGAGAGCAAGCTACAGCTCAGGACTCCTGACTGTCACCACTGGGGATGGATGGAGTCTGGGAGTTTGCATGAAGGAAATTTCTGCAGACAAAAGGTTACAAATGCATAACTAACGAAACCATAATTGTTCCTGAAGAAAATGTCAGTGTCCATTCCCTTGACACCATGTGTGTCTGACAGGGAGTGAGATAATGACTCGATGTGTCGGAGGAATTTCATCACAGTAGTTGCTTCATTCTTTCAAAAAAATGTGAGAAACCTCCTAGGAATCAGTCAAACTCAGGCCACTGTGGATTGATTTAAGTGGATTAGCTCAACTGTTTCCTGTGCAGTTCCTGAAATGTGCTAATAGGTATTAACAAAAAATTGTGGCCCTTGCTCCTCAAATTGTCTTGCAGTTACAGGCAGAGATGGGAAGGACTGGTTTGTACCCAGGCACTATCTTGCAGGCTTCTCAGGCTCATCTGCCTCCAGTGAAACCAGAACGGAGTTGATATCTTACCTCATAAATGGTGCTTGACCTCCCATTCAAAACAAGGAAACAGAAAAGGAATTTGGACTTTTCTATGAGATCTCAGATGCTCATGGCACACCACTCTTATTTTATCCATTTTAAAAATTTCATACGTGCAGAAAGCAGAATTGCTGCATGACCACAGCAGCAAGTAATGCAATTGAGATGGGTTCTTACAACAGTACGAAACAAAGGGTAGTATATTTTATGTTCCCTTTACACTACTAAATAACTACACAAGATCCCGGGCAGATAGATTGGTTCAGTGCTAATAAACAGCAGCTGAAGCAATGTTAAAGGATAAAATAGCTTCCCAGATAGACAATGCTTCTGGTTTTAATAGAAAACATTCCTGTAGTGCCTGGTACTTCAACACATTTTTGCATCAAGGAGAAGCTTATTTTAACATTAGTCACAGGTTTGGGTGTTTGGTGGTTTGTTGTTTTTTTTTTTAACAAAACAGATTGCGGAGTCAGATACAGGCTGCATTTGGCAAATCTGAACCTAGGGATGGTTATGTGGGTAAAGCACAGCAGGGAGCAAGTGGCTGGGAGTTCAGTGCTGACATTGCTGCTGACTTCCTCTTAGGCTTAAGCAAATCATGTAGGTCACTTGCAATTCAGTTTCTCTTCATCCCATACCAAAATGATGTAATGAGGGGTTGTGAAACTCAGAGCTGAAATGTATAAAAGTCTCCAGGAGCACATCTATAGCCTGTTCTGTTAGCGCTAAGT
This sequence comes from Balaeniceps rex, assembly GCA_013401315.1. Taxonomy (NCBI): domain Eukaryota; kingdom Metazoa; phylum Chordata; class Aves; order Pelecaniformes; family Balaenicipitidae; genus Balaeniceps; species Balaeniceps rex. The sequence continues at coordinate 59,122 of VYZW01007357.1, read as the reverse complement.
ACCTTTGCAGAAGGTTTTTGAAAAATCATCTTCTCTTCTGAACCATGGTGCAAGAAAAGGAGAACAGCAGCACCTGACAGGGTAATCATGTTGTTTGCTTTTTCCTCACTAGTTTTGGTTCCTATAATCCGAAGTTTCTTGAGCTGTAGCTGAGGAGGGACTTTCTGGTTGTCCCTGGAAAGCTGCCTAATTTCTGTTCTTATTTCCAGCAAGGTCAAAAATTACTCAAAGAACTTGAAGACAGGGAGGAGAAAGGCGAGCTGGTGGTTTGGGACTGGATGGGTGGTGTGCCTTCAAGAGGCAAGGAGGAATCTCTGATCAAAAGCAGCAGTGAGAGCTGCTGGCTGAAGCAGGAGAGGAGCTGGTGTAGGAACAGGGAGGAGAGAGGCAGGTGGTTGTGGAGTGTGGAAAACAGAACCTAAAGCTGGGAAAGCACCTGCAAGAGAGGAAGATGGGAAGAGAAGTGCATGGAGGGAAGAAGCAGAGCAGGTGGAGTGAGGAGCAAAAGGAGACAGTGAAGTTGACTCCTTCAATAAAACGGAGAATACTTCTCATCATGGAGACAGCTGAAGAGTCACAAAACTTAAATATTTTCCTTGTGTTGTTTTACATATGAGAAATCACCACGCTTGTTCTGAGGACATTATGTAATCCCAGACAAAAGAAAAGTTTCTCATCACCACTTCAAGAAAAGGTTTTCTTAGGACTCTTCCTGTTCAATTGTCACGCACATGGGATAAACCATTGCAAAGAGCTAATTAAGAATCTATCACCCCTGATTGCTCCTACTTGTTGAACAATTGTATTACTTAAGCATAGGCAAAAAGCTCAGATGTCAGTGCTGGCAATGGTAATAAAAATTGTCCATTGAGTGAGAGACGTCTTAAAACCATGGTTGAAGTTGAATATGCCAACTGCAACTGCAATGTTTTGGTCTGACTTTGTTTAGAACAGAAGCAAGGATGGGTTGCCACCACACACTAATCCCTTTGAGAGAACCTGTAGCGTTATATTCGCCCCTACAACATCAACCAGTTTAAGTGCTTTGTATCTTTTAGGGACAGACTCCAGAGCAAATAAGCAAGCAGAGTCCTCTGAAGTGTGAATGGTGCAATATTCATAGCAATATGTAACTCCGCACAGCATATCGTAAACTGAAACACCCAGTTACTGGCTAAACTATCTGGAGATAAAATATCTTAAGGTATGCTTGTCGTTGCTGAGCTTTCCTTTAGTCTTAACAAACTTGTTTGGCAGACTCTTCTGTGATGCTGTTGAAGAGATGGTCCCTATAGTCTCCAGTGACAAGTTCCCCATACTACGGCATTTGCAAATATAGAAGTGGATAGTTCGCCTTGACAGCGGTTTCTGCAGTGATGAACTTACCTTAGATCCAGCTCATTAGAACAGCTCAATGTGAGGAAAGGTGGTAAAGTTAGATCTATGAATATAGATTCAAATTCAACTCTGATGTTAGTTGCAGCTTCCCGCAAGGTTAAGCCAGGAATGAATTTCATTCCATCTAGCTAGCTGTTGTGCCAGTAGGATGTACTTGATGGCGGGGGGGGAAATAGAGATATCTTTAGGTACATCTAACCGATGATTTTGCACTGCTGACGGGCTCTACTAAGCTTTGTCAGATGAGCAACCAATGCAGGAATCCAGTTTCTCCATGACTGCAGGGGCAGGAAGGTCTGGAGCTCAGTATCGGGAGATCTGGAAAGGGGTTTCATTCCAAGGGGTATTTTTCCTGATTCTGGAAAAGTAAACTTTGTGCAGGCTGGCTGGTGGCCGAGGTCTATTGCCCTGATTAGATAAATATTTTGGGCAGTGCATGGTAGAGCAGATAGCAAAGACTAATGCTACCACTGAGCATTTCTGTATCATACCTATCATATCTCTCATGGCACTGTTCACAGGAGGCCAGCATCCTCTGATACACACAGGAGAACTGGGGCTTAAATCCTCAGCATCATATCAATTCTTACTAATGCAGGTGCCTTTCTAGGATAGAAACATATAGAAACAGAAGGATGTTTTCCTGCAGAGATTTGAAAGGAGAGGCATAAAAATGGAGTTGCATAATTTCACCACACCTTTAAAAATAATATCATGTTTGCAACATATTTGGAGTGACTGTAACCTTTTCTTCATAGGGGTTAGTAGTTCGGTGTATATACCAGGCAGCCCCAGGGAATGTGCAGCTGGGGACATTTTCAGTAGTGTGCATTAATTATAGCGTATCACTATTTATCTCATTTACATGCATTGAAAGGAAATGGCTGCTTTTACTACAGTGCCCCATTGTGCCAGGGGCTGTGAACACCCATCTAAAGACAGGATCTCTGACTCCTGAAGTTTACCCTCAAACGTGAGATGAAAAGGGTGGTGGAGGGGAACAGAATCAAAGCACACACGATATTAACAGTATGTACTTTTATATTTGTAGTTGGCTTGGCACAGGCAATTTTTCAAGTCAGAAAGACTGAACTCTGTGAGATTAAAATGTTAGGTATTACTGTGCATAGCTCTTTCCAGAGGCAGTTACATTAGCATTTTTTCACTAAAAACAGGACACACATTGAGCCTGTGTACTGTGAGATATGCTGGTTTTATGCTGCAGAATATATCTGGGCATTTAAAACACCTCAGTCAGACAGGGATGGGCATACTTTAAGCAGTTTCACCTTCTTGAAGACACGAAATTTCAGTATTGGTTTTGAAGACAACCTGAAGAATAATCCTTAAATGTGAGGTATTTTATTCTGATTAAATATACTTTTTTCCCCATTATTAATGAAAACAGTTATTCTGACAACTAACAAATCCATTAAAAAATGTGTAAGTGAACAGCCAGAGATGATTTTAAAAGAACTGGAAACTCAAATTCAAACATCCATGCCATGCTAGAATGGGGAAGGGAAAAAACATCTTTGTCTTGGAAAAAGAGCTGACTTGCACACTTTGTCCAGTTATTAGGTATTATTGCATTTTCATATGTGTTTGAAGTGGAGCTTAATGACTGCTATATTAACTTAAAAGTTCGGTCACCTTCCTCACCCCCATTTGGATCCACAGCGTTAGTGCGAGAGGGAGAGCGCCGCGTGGGTCTGCATCACGAGGATGCTGAGAGGGGAACGCTGCGCGATGCTAACTGGCAAGTAGGAGAGTTGTAGTTGAAGCTTCTGATGGCATCCAACTGTGCCCAGGGTATCGCCAGTCATTCCCACGTCTAGAAAGAGCACCAGGACGAGTGCACCTAGGGTGAGTGTGAAGCAGAGGCCTTTGTTTCCCAAAAAGCTAAAGCCAGGAAGGCTGCTGAGCACCACCGTCGCTCCCGCGGTCCTCCAGTGCGGAGATGCTCGTCCCACGCGGAGGAGCGGTGAGGGCATGTGGCGGATTCATTGCCTGACAGGAGGCGTGTGCAGTGGGTGCTGACCCTCGCCGCCCATCTGACCCCGTTATTTGTTGAAGGAGCTGACTTGTCTGGGAGGACTGGCAGGGACCGGGGTGCCAGATGGCATGTGGATGTGTGTTATGTGTCGGCTGTCATTCAGCCAGATTAATGTGAAGTTTGTAAAAAGGAGGAGGGGGGGAAAAACAATTAAGCAAGAATCTCAAAAACAATCGAGGCCACGTGCCACCGGGCAGCAGTCGTTGGTGGCACAATGGGTTATCGGCTTCCCATGAATGGGCCCAACTGTTGCAAACGACATGAGCCTGCCCAGTTTTCAAATCATTTAATGCTCTTGTTTACTTCCAATCCAGCCAATCTCCAGGCCGGGAGAGCCGTCACCTGATAGTCTTTTTATGTATTTAAGTCCCAGGCCTCACAAAATAACTGAACAGTGGTAACCATGGCAATGCTAATTATTGCACTATAACTACAGTAGGAGAAAGAAAACAGGGTAGGCTGGGAGAGAGATTTGAAGATGTTTTTTGGCCAGGATTTGAGTTTTTGGCTCTTGGTCAGGTGTTGGGGTTTTTTTCCTTTTCTTCTTTTCAAAAATCTTTTTACAAACAAATAAATGATACTCTGCTTTAAAGAGCTGCCAGATAATAGTTTAGGGAACTTTGATACGTGTTTCTGGAAATCATGAATAGAGGAGCTGAAAGCTCCTGGGCAGCCAGGCACTAGAGTTCTGCCTTGTTCTTTTAAGCTGATTTAGAATCGTGTAAAACATAAAAGATGCTTCAGCAAGAGACCAGATTTATTTAGGGCTTCTGCATCGTCATTTGGCAATGAACACACATTACTACCACGCAGCTGGCTTTAACATATCTATGAGAGAGCTCTTTAAAGCCTTTGTTTTGAAAGCAAAATCAGCTACATCCAACTAAACTATGTTCCTCTGAAAGAGAAAGATGTTTTCCTGGACCTGAATCCCTGGGTATCTAATGATAACTTCCTGACATGTTCTAATTACTGCTTTACTCCTCAAGATACCCATGACTTCTGTAATACTGTTTAACATAAGTAAAAGTAGTTTAGCCCTTCATTTGCAATAGTTCTTTTATTGACTTTAATTGGAGTTTTGACCACACAGGAATTTTTTAGTACCGTAAATATATTTCAATATTTCCATTTTGTACCACACACTCTATCAGAAGCAAAATAAAACAGGTGGGATGGAGCATGCAGAATGTATCAAAAACGGAGCTTTAAACCAAAAGCAGCCTGTCACCATTACGCCTCGGTTTTGTCAGCTAAAGGCAGGCTGGGTGTTACTGTGCATTCAGTCACTAGCTTTTCATTCTGATCGTTTAGTATGTCAAAAACTGCCTAAAAAAATGTTTCATATGCTTCATGGTTCCTTATTGTCAATAACTTCATGTATCTGAATGGAAGAGATCACCAGTTCATTCTGTAAAGTTTTGTTTATGCAGCAACTCTCCGCCGATCCGTCCCCACCGATGGGATGCAGTGGCTGGGACAAGCCCTCTCCAGGTGTTCAAGCCAGCAGCGTGCACAGGTCCTTCAGGAGCTAGGCACAGAAACTCCTTCCAAGACTGGTTGGTCACTGGATTTCAAGGTTAATGCAAAATTGCCATGTTAAAAGCCCTGACAGGTTTCTTCTACATCAAGGCCAAACAAGTGCAAATTTCTGACAAATGTGAAAAAAATGAATCAGCTCTGGGTTTGTTTCTAGGCAGTTTCTCTTCCTGGTTCTTATGCCTTCTTCCCCTACAAATACTGCACAAGAAGGTTTTTTTAACTAAAACGTTTTGAATTGTACAAAGGAACACATGATTAAGTAAAGGGCAGCAGTAACCAGCCAGCTGTGGAACCAAAGGTCGCATCTGAATTCTGCAAACGGAGTTCCAGCCTGATGTGTTTTCCCTGCTGACCTACGTGAGCTTTGGCATCCCAGTCATCTTCCCTCTTACCAGGGACAGTGTAGCAGCATCTCTGCTCTCTGCTAACCCTTCATGCTATTTTGCAGACTCTTAGCTTCTGACCCCTCCCAGCTGAGTGAAGATGACCTCCCCAGTGACTTACAGTCCTTGTCGTGGCTGACATCTGTTGATGTTCCTCGGTTACAACAGATGGCCAGTGGAAGAATGGATTTTAGCCTTGGTGCCCAGAATGCAGTGCTACAACAGACAGGTAAACTGTGAGGATGTTAAATAACTGCTCTTTAAACAACACAGCCTACTGCCTCCTTTCTTTTCCCTCACACGGGCTACCTTTCCTGTTAGTAGATTCCTTTTAAGTGCATTACATTTCACTTTCTGTCAGAAGACCTGGAGCCTGTTGTCTTCTGATAAGGCTATTGCTGATACATTTCCTTCATTTCAAGAGGCAGAGAGCCCTAGCAGAGATCTTAGGATCCGATTGGCTTTTCTGCTCAGTGTAGTTGCTGGTGCCTTGTTGTGTGAACTTGGGCCAAGGTATTTAAGACTTGCATTTCAGAGGTTTTCAACAGCTTTGAAATTAGGTAATTAGTCTTTCTTGTTTGTTTCAACATTGATAAAATTAAGAGTATCTTATTTACCCCATACCTGTTTGCTTCATACAGACTTACAGCATATGCTCATTGAATGCCTTTCTTTCCTTTGTGCACATCCTTTAGGTAAACACGCTTGTTCCCTAAGGCATTCTGCTGAGAGAGCTCAGCGTATCATCTTGCTTGCTTTAGAGCAGAAATCCTTCTGGAGTACAGATAGTGCTGAATACGTTGGTTTTTTTTCTTTTGTAAGATACTGTGTCTGTAACACCATTGTGGCCTGTTAAACAGCTGTCATCTTTCATTCCCTGCATAACAAGTTTTAGAAGCAGCTGATGTCATCTTTGAAATTTGTGAAATGCTCTGAGTTCTTTTGGGATGGAAAGCCACAGAGAGGTGTGATTATCCACTCCAGAGCTTAGCTGTGTTCAACTGCATCTATTAAAAATCAATGTCAGCTCTCTTTTCTGAAGTGTACTTTCATGCGAACATTCCCTGCCTTTGCTTTCTCCAAAATAGGTCCTGTAGCAAGCAATATGCACTCCACAGGAGCACCTGGAGCAATGATTCATGTCCAGGCCAGCCTGCCACAGGGAATCCTGGGACTGAATTCTATTTCAACACATGGAGCAAATGTAAGAGCAGGCCTCAATGGCTTATTATTGCAACACTTCTTAGGAAAAGATGTTGGTAATTTCAAGACTGACACGTCTGTTGTCTTTTTCTCAGCAGATGAGCCAGTATGCTGTAGGTGGGCAGCCATCCCCTAGTTTACAAACACAGCAACAACTCTTTCCTCCTCCTCATTCACAGCAAGTGTTTGCCCTAGCACAGAACACACAACAGGTACTGTTATTTCCTTCCCGTCTGTGTCTTCAAGTACCTGCCAAGATCATATCTAAAACTATTTTAAAAGAAAAACAATAAAATATCCCTAAACCTACATATCCACGGACATTTTGCATCTGACATTTATCTTCTTTTCCTTTGCATACAGTGTAACCCAATCTACAACACATCCTATGGGACCCAGCCACACTATTCTCAGCCACGCCTGGCTCCTCACTCTGCCCAAGAACTGCATCCAAAGCATTACCCCAAGCCGATCTATTCGTATAGGTGAGTAGAGAGCAGAATAGCGTATTGCCTACAGCCTGCATTGGGACGACTGTAATGCTGTAGGTGTGGTAGCACGAGAGCGTTTGATTCCTTTTGAAGGGAACAAAAATCCTGTCATCTGCCCAGGAGTTCTGTGGAAGCTGCCTCTGAGGGGTAGCAGGAATGAACAAGCAAACTAGTTCCTGGACATCAGTGTAAAGGTAGAGTAATAGCAGAGAGGAGTAAAATCTGCAGGATCACAGCGTGACCTCTGAGCACTTGAGTACAGTAATCCCATAATCAGCCAGCTGAGGTTGCTTAGACCAGAAGAAGGCATACGATGGCTACGTATATGCAATCTGTTACCATTTCCTGGATTTCTCTGTCCTCTAGTTGCTTGATTGCAATGGCGCTGAAGAACAGCAAAACAGGCAGTCTCCCAGTGAGCGAGATCTACAGCTTCATGAAGGAGCACTTTCCCTACTTCAAGGTATGCGTACACCTGAAAGGTGGAAGTAGAACATCACAAACACTTTGTTCAGGGCTTATTTCACTAACATCCTCCTGCATCTTTCAGACAGCCCCTGATGGCTGGAAGAACTCTGTGCGCCACAACCTGTCTCTGAATAAGTGTTTTGAGAAGGTGGAGAACAAGATGAGTGGCACCTCTCGCAAAGGGTGCCTGTGGGCTCTCAATCCTGCCAAGATCGACAAGATGGAAGAGGAGATGCAGAAGTGGAAGCGGAAGGACTTAGCTGCTATCCACAGGAGCATGGCTAACCCAGGTAGGGCTTATATTACGCTTTTGCTATGTGTATGAGAGGAAAGGGGGAAAAATGGCTATTTGGCCAGGAATGCATGAATCTTAAGAAATAAGTTATATGGAACAGAGCTGGCTAGTGCAGAGCTCTCACGCCTTGAAACAGCCTCCTTCTCTGAGCAGCTCAGCTGAAATACCCCATGCTCTGCATTGAATGAAGTCATTGCTGCTGCCCCGAGGTTGTATGACAGGGTGATACACTACAGCAGGAGGAGGTAACTGGACTGACAGCTGGTTTTGGAGGCCCTCAGCGCATATTGGTCCCCAGCTTCAAAATGGATTGTCTTTTTCCCCCATGCTAACCTATCTAGCACATCCAAGGCCTTCTGAGGAGTTATGCTGCCTCCAGTGTTAGTATTTATAGTGTCACATTTTAATGCAGTTTTTTGCCTGCTCCTCTGCAAAACTCTCCCTTTACTAAGACTTTCTCATTCTTATTTATAAAGACACATGTTTTTGAAGCTTTCTGGAGTTCAATATTGGCAAAATCAACTTCAGTGTTTTGCTGCAAAATCTGTAACATGCAATCAATGATAAATTACGTTCTCTGCTTAAAAACAAAAGTGACACCGAAACTGTCAGGAGTCTCTCATACAAATCTTATTTGAGATACAAGCAGAATTCAGAGTTTCCCTATGAGCAGGAGACCTACTGAGGATGCTTAGTCCTGCCCACTGTGGGCCAGCTGCCATCGGCGGTGGCTTGGTTGCTCTGCGTAAGTCTCGTGTGATCATTTCTTTAGCTCGGTTAGGGGTAACTGTGGAAGTCGACTAGGGTAAGGGCTAAGGGTAGGGAAGTAGATGGCATTTCTTTGCTCTCTGCACAGTCAAAGCCTGCCTTCTGTGCTGCACCTCGTACGGTGACAGACACTGCCTGTTCTGTTTTACGGCAAAAGCGTGTGGCTGTGCTCACTCGTGACATGCTTTGGCTGGGCCCTGCTTGAACGAATGGGTTAAACTCTCTCTTTTCTTCCTTGGGAATGGGTATCACTTGTGCAGAGGAGCTAGACAAGCTGATTACTGACAGACCTGAGAACTGCAGGCGGCCCAGCAAACAGGCAGAGCCTGAGGTCTCCACCCTGAGCCACATGGCAGCAGCCCAAGGCCGAATCTCCATCTCCCAGCTGCAGCCTCAGCCGATCATGACGCTCTCGCTGCAGTCCATCCCCCTGCATCACCAGATCCAGGCCCAGGCTCGCATCGCCCCAGACTCACCAGCACCTGCACAAACGCCTCCTCTCCATACTCTGCCTGACATGAGCCACAGCCCTCTTCCCCACCATCCCATGGGACGCGCGCCTCCGGATTTCCTCAACATGACAGCAGACATGAACACGGAGGTGGATGCTCTTGACCCAAGCATTATGGATTTTGCATTGCAAGGTATGGGAGAAGGAAGCTGGGGTAGGGGAGGGCATGGTTTATGTGGTTATGCAGTCACTGAACATATAACCAGGGCCCTCAGCAGGATGCTCTGGGGCGGGATGTAGCTAAGCTAAAAACTGGAGCTGGCCTCTGCAGCGTGACTTCCCTGGCCTTCCTCAGTGCATTTCTGGCCTGTGCTAGGTGGGACAGCAAACTGCCTTCGCTGTTGAAGTGCAATGCAGTAGACATAGGCAGGGATGTCCAACCAGCTGGATCTGGGACACACATCTCTCTGCCCATGGGAAACCATAGCTCTACTCGTGCCTTGGTTTTCCCTTTCTGTAAAAGGAGAAATTCCCTGGCTCGTGGCAATGCCTAGTGTGGTCCCTGGGTTTCTGGTTAGTACATGGTAGGTAGATGCTGCCTGGAAAGGTCTCGACTCCTGCTGGAACCAGGGGAATTCGGGGGGAACAGACACTCTTCCTGCCTTTGCGCTACAGATGGTACCATCTGCAAGCAGCACTGGTCCTAAGCAGCAGGTAAAGCCCTTTAGTTATGGGCTGACCCCTACACACAGTGCCCGGGCGGGTTGGATGTGTTGCTGTGACCAGAATTTAATCTTTTAAAGGTAACATATGGGAGGAAATGAAGGACGACAGCTTCAGCCTTGACACCCTGGGTGCCTTCAGCAACTCCCCGCTCCACCTCTCAGACTGTGACCTGGGCACCCCTGGCCTCACCCCTGTCTCCAGCGGCAGTGATCACTCCTTCTCAGACTTGCAGGTCACCGGCCTTTATACCACCTACACGACGCTGGACAATGTAGCGGCGGCTCAGTACATGAACCCCCAAGGCAACAAACCCATTGCTCTGCTCTGAGTTTTGCACCGTTCCATGGACCTCTGACTCAGGGGCCAGTTTCTCCTAACCGTTAAAATCCGACCTGAAAGCAATAAAAGAGCTCCTCCTGCAGATGCTTGGAACATGTTGGCTGTTTACTGGGACACAGCATGTGATGCCAAAATAAACCAAACTGTTACTAGTAGAACCACTTTCACCCGTGGCAAGACTGAGGAAGAGGCATGGACGCTTGTGTTGCGGGACTGGTGAGCTCTCAAGAAGGACCCGGAAGGCATCAGTCAGCAGGAACTTTCACTAAAATGTAACTGAGCTAAAAAATAGTCCGGTTAAGATAAATACGTTTAATTGACACTGTGATCCAGACTTATATGCGGATGCTGTTTGGTCACCACCTCCACAGAAGCCAACACAAGTCAACGGGCTGGTCAGCGCCAAGTTGGAGTCCAAAATGGTTGATCATGTACCATGTATCTCTTTTTTCTTAAATTGCCAAATAACTATTGCCATTGAACACAGACCCCATACAGTTTCTGGAAACACTTGCACCACTAACACTTTTCTGACGTAACTATTGTTAATTTATTGTTATGAGGTAGGAAAAAAGGAGGAAAAATACTAAAAATGAAAATTCAAACCCGTAGCAGACAATTTGTTACATCTAGGTTTAAAAACAGTCCTTACCCTGTGAAGGAAGTGGTGAATTATTAAACTGATTGCTGGCTAGAAGATTTTAGGAATTATGCCTATTTTTAGGATTTTTTAAAAAAAGCTTAGATTTGTTTATAGTCTTGTGTATTGTGCTTCTGTCTATTCTTGTGCTAGGCAGTATTACTATTTGTAAATTTATTTATATTTATTGTTATGAAGAAAAAAGAAATTATGTAAACTGAGCACTGTTCAATTTTTTTAAAATGCTGCAGTAATCTGTTCTACGTCCACTAAATTATTCATAATCAAAAATGCAACAATTTTAATCACTGTTGTTACACTACATTTCCTTTAAATAAGCACTTTTGATACTGTGAAACTCATGTTTTTTAAAAAAAGTTCAAAGACCAAATATTGTAACTATACCATACCAATTCATAATAGTCTTTCTTTCCTAATTAACCAAGTAAAATTGATTCTTAATGTAGTTTTTTAAATTTTCAAACCCTGCTTTATACTCGGTAACATACGTTGCAAAAAATGTGATGAAACATCTGAAAATATAAAAAGCAAACTGTACGTTGGAATTTAGCATTTAGTTTACTTATACCTCTGTGACTATGAAGTGATATTTATATCTCATTTTGTCTGTGCCTGTGCATTAACAGAATTTCCCAGTCTGTCAGTTCCTGGTACTGTATCCACGCGCTCACAGGCTCCTCTCTCCCACACTGAGTACGGCTGGGGCTGGTTGGCGGCAGGAGGCCTCTCCAGCTTAAGTCCACGCACTAAAAATCCAGAGGGTGCAGGACGCTGCACTGAAAATCACCGCCCAGCTGAAAATCACCGTCGTGAAGATCGGGGGCTAGAAAATGTCTGTGCCTGTATCTCCCCCAGTGCATATGCCCATGGCAACCTCTTCCGAAAGGGCACGATGCTCCACGTCATAATTTATTGTTCAAGAACAAATGTGATTGATTAATGATCATTTGCTGTGACTGGCATCATCTACGATGTCTTCATTTTTTTTAAAATAAATATTTCTTAGCACTAAGCCTGGGTCATTCTAGATGTGCTGCATTATGACTACTCTGGTGTCAGGCACGCCCCTGCCACATGGCATGCTGCAGCTCGGCATGAAACAGTAATTCCGAGGCATCTGCTACTGGAAATCCAACCCCGCGAGGAAAGAGTTTCATACAACTTATGGATGTTGACAAATGGACAAAGCTCAGACGTGTTTGACTCCAGCTGCGGTGTCCGAGCATGCTGAGGAGCAGGCCTTTCTCTTGACTTGTGCATTTACATGCCACCACTAACAGAAAAGCATCTCATCCACGCACAAAGCATTCGGAGTGCCCACCTGCAAATGGAAGTGAGGGCTTATCTCTAAAAGGCTTCATTGCCTTCACAGAGATAATACTGTGTCCAAGTCGAGGCTCTGTCCCTGGCTCAAATCCTCCAGGAGAATAAGAGTTTACAGGTATTTACTGTATGAACTCTTTCTCCATTCTGTCAACCTATTGCTGAAAATCTCTGTGCCTACATGTGTGGAAGAGCTCCGGTTTAGGGCCAGGCGTTTGCGGGAGGGCTGCTACGAGCTGCTCTGTACTGGAGCAGTTTCTGTGCTGCGGGGAGGGGGCTGCGCAGCGGCAGAGGCACCGGCCCCCACTCACATCCACCACGTTTGTACAATGACAAAAGAAACAGAGCTCAGGAAAACATCCTTGAGAACTGTGCTCACTTTATTGGCGGTGGTTTGGCTCCCGTATGGCGAGCATCAGCACCCCCCTTCCCTGACAAAGCGCAGTGACACCTTTCAAACCAGCAAGCAGCTCATAAGGCCCTTTCCACCCCCAGTCCCAGGACAGGGAGACCTCCCCACAGACCCTGGCGGGAGCCCCCAGCCCAGGCATGACCAAGGAGGTGTCCAACACCTCCATACCACGGCAATACAGCACCCACACTTGAACCAGGTGTCCCCACCTTCCATTGCCATCCTGCCTCCCCCTTTGAGAGCCAAAGGTAAACCCGTGCTGGTGAAATGACGCACCCGCACAGCCAGAGGCACTGGAAAGCACATATTCAAATTTCCCCTCCATGAACCAGGCTGATTAAAGGCCACCCGAGAAGCAAGGTGCAGGTCCGAGCAGACGGAGAGCTCACCCTGGCTCCTGTGCTTCAGCAGAGGAACCGGGTCGCTGGGGCAGGAGCACCCGGAGCTGTGTCCTCCCTCCTCTCCATCCTCTGCAGGAGCTGCAGGCTGAAAATACCCGAAGGAGCTGTGGCAGGAGCGAGAAAGGACACAAGATGGATGAGAGAAACAGTCGGGTCAGTCAAACCGTGGTGCATCTGTTGATGCTCCCGCTGCAACAGCTCCCTGCATGGCTCGCTGATGTCTTTTCTGAGCCACCAGCTACTCATAGTCACATCTACTGATTGCTCCCCAACAAGGGGAAGGATGAGACAAATTGCTCTTCACAGTTCCTGAGTTTATTATAAAACATTAGTTTGAGACTGCTTCTTAAGCAGCGTTTACATTTCCTTGTGCCGGTGCCTGGTCAGCTTCAACATGGCCATACAGAGACCTCCTTCGTCCCACTCCCCCGTGGTGCCTGGGCCAGTTGGTTTGTACTTCCAGCTCCGTTCAGTCTCATGAGACGTGTCTGACACTGGTGCTTGTTTTAAAGACTAAGGCCAGGGCTTGCAACTAAAACACAGTAAAAGATTTTAGATTCTTTTTAAAACCAACTCCTGCACCAGGTCCAGACTCCAGACTTGGCTTGAGCCAAGTTTATCTTCTGCCAAGCTGCCCCTCTGATGAACACAGCACCAGAGGGAACTCTGCATGGATGGAGAGACCATCTTCATGGCTTAAAATACAAACACTGGCATCCTTTATTTAGGCACACGAGTAAGAGTCCCAGGCTTCAGTTCAAGGGCTGACGAACCAGATGGGGAGGTGAGGTCTGGCCTCTGAGCAGCACTGTGTCCCGGTGCCCCTCCTGCCCCGCGGCGATTGCCCTGCACGCCGCTGGCCACCGGCTCAAGATGGGCCGTCATTATCCACCGTCGACAGGAGACGGGCGACCTGGGCCTTCTGCGCACGGGTAATGTGCTGAGCCATCTGGATGACGCAGTCCATGGCCACCTCGGGGTTGGCTTGGACCAAGCTGCAAGGCAGATGGGAGAGGGCAGCTGCCTCTGGGGCTGAAGTAAGAACCGCCTCATCTCCACCACCCACTGTCCCCAACCCAGGGGACAGCATTGCCCTTTGCATCCCGGCTCCTGTGGCCACTCACCTCCGGATGCGCTTGAGCACGTAGTCCCGCTTCAAGTACTTGATGTTCTCCCGGATGGCTGACTGGGTGCCGTCGTCCTCTTGCATGTGCTTCTCCAGCCACTCCACCACCACCTGGTTGTTGTCCCAGAGGTAGCCCTGGGGAGAGCAGCACCGTGGGTGGGGGGTCCTGCTGCCTCCACAGCCTGAGCCCCCGCATTCTGCTGCATCCTTGGCCTTGATCCTCCCATGACACAACCAGGCAATGGGATTTTTCTTCTCAGTCCTGCACATATGGCACAGCATGGCACACTCCCCCACTCCCATGTAACAGCCACTGGGGAAAACGTTCGGTCTGGAAATTGAAACTGGGGAGAGCTTTGTGGACTGTTTAAAATGCAAAAAGTTAAGGTAAAATATGTTTCCTTTGGACGCCCTCACTTCCCAGCTCAGCAAGCACAGGACTGACATGGTGATGTGTGTGTCATGGCACTTGCACTTGAGAGCAGCTCAAATACAAAGACCCCAAATCTCTCTTCTGCCTTGGGAAGCCCTATCTGATGGTAGAAAATGAGGAGGCCCATGTTTATTTGGGGGCCACCTTGCTACCACTGAGCACCAGCATCCAACTGAGGACACCCGCTTTGAAGAGACAGCCCCAGGCTCAGGGCTGCTTGGCCACCCGCCCTGGCACAGGGTGCAGAATGGTAATTCCCATTGCATGTTTAAACCCTCAGGGAGGCACCAACGAAATGGCCGAGCAACAGGAGAGCAAGATGACAGCCCTCGAGACACCCTTGGCTGCAGGGATGCCTCAGGAAGCCTGGGGGTACCTTCGCGGCTCCTTCTGTCTCCATGAACCAGCGCCGTAGCATGGACTGGATGTGGATGTGGCTCAGCTCGCTGTTTGCCTTCAGGACCTCTGCCTTCACCTCCTCCTCCAGCAGCAGCCGTCGCAGCCGCCAGTAGAAGAAGGAGCGGGCGTTCTTCCACTCCAGGATGTCCTGCAGAAATGGAGGCAGAGCCCGGGCTCGTCTTTGCAGAAAGAAAAGGAGCTGATGTGCAGTGACTGCTCACTCACAGCTTGCACCAGCAGGTTTGAAGGCAGCTCTGGTGGGCTGGAGCAGAGAGCAGCACCCGGGGCAGGAACGGCACACTGAGCTGCAGCCCAGACACCCAGGAGGGGACTTTGCCTTCTGCCTTTGTGCCGCCACTGCAAAACTCCCTGTGCCAAGCCCCTTCCGACCGATGCCCTGGCTCACCATGATGACGCCTTTCTCCTGCATGCGGCCTGGGGTGTCGTGCAGGTCAGCGAAGTGCATGGCCACCTGGTTGTACATGGGCAGAAGGAGCTCCTCCCGGGCCTTGAGCTGCTTCTCCAGCTCCCTGCGCTGCGCCTCGGACAGCTCGGGCGTCCCTGCGAACACGCCGTGCTGAGCAGCCCACCCGCTGCCCCTGCGACAGGGTCCACAGGCCACTGCGGGGTCTGGGCTCTGCTCTGTGCTCCCACATCAGCCACCCCCGCCAGGAAACGGGACGTCCAGTGTCACGTGCCTTTGCTTTGGCACATTTACACCCCTGCCCAGAGCCCAGCCACAGAAGGCCACGGCCATGAAGAGCCTGCACTGTGTTCAGTGCCTGCCACAAGAGAGGTGGGAGGTGGCATTTGCAAGGACTTTGTGGGACCATGTTTTAGCAGGGTGGAGGGGCATGGGTGTAAGGACCTCCCAACACAGCCCCACCATCCACTGCAGGCAGGAGCTGATCACAGGGCAAAAGAAGACCCAGTGCCTTAAAAGCAGCCTCTGTGCAGCTCTGTAATGACTATGTGTCATCTCATTAGGTACTGACTCAGCATGGCCATTGCCATTCTTCATCTCAAAGCATGGGAGAAAAGTCCAGCACCGTTTATGGAGACCCCAGGAGATACAGGTGCTTTAAAGTACCACCACATCCCCTTGGCAGGCTCTACCATCAGAAAAGCCATGAAGAATTTTCACAGAGGAACTCTAAAGGATTTCCTGATGGTTGCCACCATAGTGCTTGAGCCTCATGTTTTAACTTACTGCTACCAATGCTCACAAGCTGAAATGCCCTTCCCTTACCCAGCTGCTCAACAAGCTTGGAATAGACTGTATCGATCCTTCTCATGGTCTTCACCAAATCTTTTTTTCTGAACTTGATCTCCACTGTTCCTCCAGGCTCCAAAATGCCTCCCCTGGAAGGAAAGTTTGGTAAAGCAGGGACTGGTCTGCACGGGAGAAAAAATCTTGGGACAAGAGGTGCAGGCAACTCTCTCTTCTAAGAATTAGGGAGAGAGAAAACCTAAAAGGGTTGTTTCCAGTCTGGGATTCTTGTCTATCCTCCCACTCCTTACAGCTTGTTCCAATGTGCATTAATTCATGTTACAGAAAAGACCTCCTGACCCCCAGAACCATGCTTTACTCTCCCGCAGCCTTCACTGGACGCAGGAGGATATCCCCAAGGAGATACTTGCCACGCTGCTCTGTAAGAGCCCTGGAACTTTTAGCTGATGGCTTTGATTAACTCAAGGGTAAAAAATACGCATCTCAAGTGACCGGAGGTCTCTGCCAGCAGGACTGACTCTGCAGACCCCATGTACCTGCTCTCATTTCTCCACACGTGGGCTGCAGAGGATGCACATGTATTTTGGATGCTGACCTGCTCTCCTTGTCCGCGTAGAGCTCCACGTACAGGGGGTTGATGGTGGAGTCGATGACCACCCAGGAGCCTCCCCGCAGCTCCGCGTGTGGCGGGATGTAGACCAGGACAGGCTGCTTAAAATCGCGGAGGCTATCGACAATTAAGGCGCCAAACTTCAGCATTTGGTCGTACATGTCTGAAAGCCAAAGGGACTCAGTGGCTGGGCGCCCCGACTGCCATGGGCCAGGCTATTGCCCCTTACCTCCTCCTAGCTGCCCAAAGCCACCTTCTCCATTGGAGAGACCAAACAAGCACCCCAAAACCAGCCCAGCAGGAAGCCATCAAGCCCTGGGACCTGGGTCCTGGTGATGCCCCATCACCTCCCCAGGCCAACCCCACATCCCGGGAGTGGTGTGGGCAGGACCCTGGTAGGCTGGGTCATCCCAGGATCCCATGGGGTGGCAGGAGTGCCGGCAGTATATCAGGACGCAGGGACCCGACCATCCCAAGCGTGGGTACCTTTCATGCCGCTTGAGAAGCCTCGCCAGTTGGCAAAGATCATCAGCGGGAGATGCTCCCGGTTGAAGTCCCGAATAGCCTGGGCTGTTTTAAAAGCAGAATCTGGAAACCAGACCTGTCCAGCCTGCTGGATTATCTGCAAAAGATGGCAAGCAGCAGTGCTGAGACTGGTGCTGATGCTTCCTGGCACACCGTGCTGGCAGGTTGGTGGCACATGGTGTGCAAGAGCTGGAAGAAAACAAACTGATCAAGCACCCTTGATTTCACCAGTCTTTAAGGAAAATCAAGACATGCCAAAGGATTACGCTAAGCTTTTTTCCTGCTCTCCCCTCCAGCCTCCTCCCGGCTGCCATTCAGCTGCACTAAGGTCTCCCCACACACCTTCGCCTCCGAGTCCGGGTTGGCAGGGTCCGCAGGTATCGTCACCTCCACGGTGCGGGTCTCAACAGCGATGACACCCACTGGGAGACCTCCCAGCCTGCAGTGAGGCAGGGTGGCCTCAGCAGAGGCCAGTTCCCCTCCACACTGCACCCCAAGCCCACCAGAGAGGTTCCCCCAATCACCATCCCAAAAGAAGTGCCATGGCCAGGGCTTGAGTGTGCTTGACCATGCATGCAGCTTGCCCGCATCACGCTCTGCCCCAGGGCTCCATCCCCTGCTCCCGGCAGTACCTCGCTCTGCCAACCACAACTGTCTGAGCCCACGGCTTCATGATCTCCAGGAAGCTGCCCTGGTCAAAGAAGCCACTCTGCCAGGTCCCCTTGAGAGCTGCGGAGCAACAGGAAAAAGCAGAGCGGCGCAACAGTGAGCACTGAAAGGCTCCCTGTGCACCAACCCACAGCAAAAAGCACCTTCTGCACCAGGACGGGGGCTTTGCAGCTACAAGATATGTTTGGGAGCATTACTGCAGAGGTCTCGGGTTGCCCTTACTTACTTGGATGGGGTCTCCCTGCCAGCATCCACCTGGGGTCATAGGGGACTTTGGAAGGGACAAAATCAATTTCTCTTTCGATGGGGTCTCTTATGGCAGTGACAGGCACTGGGCTCTGGTTATCCTGCAAGGGAGAGCCCCGAGGGGCAGGTCACCAGCCAGGTATGGAGTAACACCACACACCACCGTCCTGCAGCACCCTCCTACCTTGGGCATGTACGAGAGCCACTGCAGGATGGTGTAGACCCCCTCAAAGTCATCTGGGACGGTGACATGGGAAACGCCGTTATTGTGCATGATCTGCACGCCTCCCAGCTGGTTATTGGATGTGTAAACTTGACGTCCCAACACCTAGCCAGAATTATTAACAGAAACACGGATCGATCTCTGCTAACACAGAGGCCAGCCCTCCTTGCTCTGTTTGTTAAGTCAAACCTCTGTACAGGCACATTCCCTCTGTTTTGAGGCTGAATTTCCACCTCTGCCTACCAGGGTGATGTTAAAGCAAAAGGATTCTGCTTTAGACACCGAAAGGGATCCACAAGCGCATCGGTTTAGCTAAGCAGGTTTCAAATAAGCTCAAACCAGTGCAATTCTGCCCAGAGATGGGTCCTGCCCCTGGGACCGGAGCCAAACAGTCCCTGTGGCAGCTCTGACATCCAGCCCTGCTCCAGGAGCGATGCACTGTGAACTGGCCCCTAAAGCGATACCAACTAGCTGCAGGGTGGCATTCTCTCAATTCTCAGTGAGAAGAGCCCAGTTGCAGTTCCCCTGTGACTCCTCCACACAGGTCCCATGAGGTGACGTGCAGGGAACTGCCACCTCTTCCCACGGGACAGGGAAGGAGCCCATGCATGTGGTGGCATGAGGGACAGTGCTGGGGAGGACACACGGCCGGAGCACGGTACCTTATTGAGAGCTGTGACGCCTGTGAGGATGATGTGGGAGTTCTCCACCTGGATGACACGCTGGCCCAGCCTCACCAGGTATGCGCCGATCCCAATGGCACGACAGGTCACCTGGGCACACACACAAGGGCACACAGGGTTAATGAGGAGAAAGGGCTGCAGCAGAGTCCGCAAGCACCAGGAGAATGATGCTCCCTGGCTCTGCAGGAGTTACACCAGGTCGCTTGTTGCATCCTGTTATTCCCCCCAGGGTGACATTAAAAGCAAGTAGGAGAGAGGGGAGGAGTGGAGCAGGGGAAGGACCCATGGCTGTACCATGCTGATGGTCACTATTTCATTGTAAGCGCAAGAGGACTCCCCAGCAATGGTACCGGCGGCTCTCAGGTTTTCCACCCCAAATCCGTTGTCCTTCCCGATGATGTCCAGGAGGACGTACCTGCGGGGAAAGCAGAGCCATGGTGGTGTGGGCAGGACAGGGGGAATCACTCACTTGCATGATGTGTCTGGCAGGATGCTGAGCCAGGACGTGGGGGCTCCATCCCAGCGGGGATGCAGGGCAAGGCTCAGGGTGGCTCTGTGTGCCCCACGGGATAGCGGGTCTCACCTGGACTCGCCCCCTTCCTCCACATGCTCACAGTGCACCGAGTTCATGGCGTTGATCCTTGTGTAGTCCTGGGGAGTCAGGTACAGGTACTTGAACCCCTGGAAAAAAAGAGAAAGATGAGTTGTGGAGCCCCCTGTGCACAGGCTCACAAGGGACATGGCCCCTCTCCAAACCCAACCCAAACCCACCCCATGCATCATCAGCAGCTCAGGGACCAGGGCTGGACAGAGCAGCCGTGCCACCGCTGGCACCTTTATCTCCACCCTGCTGGGGAAAGTGGAGGGAACCATCCCCATAGCAGTGGGTGCACATGTGTGCTCACCCCCCAGCATTGATCCCACAGTTTTATGTCCCAGTTTAGCTCTGGTCCTTTCTTCTCCAAATAAGTCCTCTGTTGTTTTCTGTGACGGCAGGAGGGGAGGTGCCCACACACCTTGTAGGGGTCCGCAGGGTCCACCCAGGCCACCTGGAACATGTGCTTTATCTCGTCGGCAAAGCCGATGCGGGCACCGCTGTTGGCAGCGATGTAAATGCGGGGGATGCCTTCGGCCCGCGCCAGCTCCGAGGCCCGCAGGAAGACCAGGTCCTCCTCTGGCCCGAAGGAGCCAATCTTGTGCGTGATGTCATTGCAGATGAGCACTATGTCCCGGCCTTTCGGGTACTCAGGGGTCTTCAGCTTCATTTTGAAAGCAACCATCCCCACCTGCCCCAAAACAGCACAAGGTCACAGGGCAGGCTCCTCCAGAGAAATGGGGTCTAAGCTGCAGACTGCATTAACCAACAGACAAAATTCTTGCTTGAGGAGCATTTCCTGGGCTTTAAACACAGCTGGAATGGAGAAGCCACCACCCATTCCCATCTGCCGCAGCACAGCTTCCTCCCGCCCCTCTCTCTCGCCCCATTCCCAAATCACCCCCCCTACCTCGTTCCCTCCAGGGACCCTGTTCATCTGCACGAGGTGCCCCTGCGAGTCCAGCACCAGCTCAGTGTATGTCAGGATGTCCTTGGGGTACAGCTCTGAGGAGCCCCACAGCTTGAAGAGAGCCTGCAGAGACACCGCGCACAGGATGAGCTGAAAGCACAGGGCTGCGGCAGCTCCAAGGCTGTCGCCGAGCGTCGACGTGCACTCCTGCAGCAGGCTGGGACTTGGGGTGAGCAAAACTTTGCGTTAGAGCCCCCACCCTACTGCAGACCTCCCTGCATGGGGCTTTCTGGTTCACATCCTCCATGAGTGGGGCTACAGCAATTTGCAAGAGCTAAGAATCGGTTTAGAAATGCTTCATACAACCAAAAAAGTTATTTTTGTTTATTTTTGCTTCATATAACCAAAAATGTTATTTTTGGCTCTTTTTTTTTTCTCATTTGCCAGCTGAGGGGAGAGGAGTCTTTTCCCCAGATGGAAATATCTGGGGAGGGTGGGGAAGAAAAACATATGCAGTAATTTGGAGCCTGTTTCTGCTCAGCCAGACTCACCTGCCTGATCATCTCAGGGAAATCATACACATAGGTGGTGCCCAAGGACTGCGCCTGGAACCGCTTGGCCTGAAGCAGGTCCTTGGTGACGTAGGGGGTGTTGATGAGCATCCCGTGCTGTGGCCCTTGCTTGTCCCCATATGACTGAAACATGATCTGGAGAGAAGGGCGGAGCGTTAGCTGCCTTCCCTCGGCATGCGGGTGAGTCCTCCCTGCAACACTAAGGTGCAAACGCCCCGCATCCAGCCCTGCTGAGCTTTGCCTGGCCAACATGCTCATGCCTGTGGCTCCACTTGACCAAACAATATGATTTTCCACCCCACTCTTTGCTATTGAGAGGACAGAGTGTAACACTGCTGTGCTGCAAGTACCCGTAACACCCTAACGCTGACCTTCACCTCCCAGACCAAAAACTGCGCGACTACGCACCAGCAACACCCCTGGGGCTCAGCAGCATTTTGGAGCAAAGCATCACCCCGGGGTGCCCAACTAGATGCGGCACAGAGGGGAGTGAAACTGGGCCAGCCCTGGGAATGCTGTTGCACAGTCCTGGGGGCTCTGGGACAGACCAGCACTGCAGGTGAACAAGGATTTTGCAGAAACCACCCCAAAGCTCTGCCGTAGCTGATAGCTCCTCAAGCAGTCATGGTTGGGTTCCCATTTGCAGCCACCACCTGCAGTTACTCACGCTGCCGGTGCCGGGGTCCCTCACTTCCTTGTAGAGGCTGATGTCCAGGTAGTAGCCGGACTCGCTGGCCAGAAAGAGGCGGATGGGGATGGCGGTGGCAGTGGGCGTCAGGCGGATGTTGATCTTCACCTCAGCCTGCAGGACCCGCAGCTTCCAGAGGCGGCTGCCGTAGCGCATCACCATGGACCGCACTGACTCCTCAATCTGGGCACAGGACAGCACATGGATGGGTCCGTGGCCTTGGGGACACCACTGTCCTCAATGCCAAGGCTGGAGCAGCCCCGTTGCATCTCCACCCCAAACTGCCATCTCAGATTTGCTTCGGGCAAGCCCCTTCCCTCTCTCCATCCCTCCATCCCTCGGGGCTGGTGCTGGCATCCAGCCTCTCCACTGCAGAGAGGGAAAGACAGTGCCCCACATCCTCCTGAATGGACACAGCCCCACTCCTTCAGACTGCACGCTGCCCGAAGGAAGAGCCTGCCACCTACCCTCGTGCCCTCCAGTGAACTGCCTGCTTGTCCAAGTCTGCACAAAAAGCCCTGATCATTGCAAAGTGTGAAATCTCAGCACCTCCCCAGAAAGCAGCCCACAGTGAAGGTCTGACACAGAAATCAAGCTGCAGGAGCCTCTGGGGCTGCCGAATCCAACCCCCATCCAGGGTCGGGTGGGCACTGGACGGGAACCAGGTCTGACAGCCAGCATGGTGGGCTGCTGCCCGTCCATGCAGTGGTACCGAGCACAGGGGATGACGCAGCCCCCATCCCCAGATCAGCACCGCACTGACGGCAGGAAGCAGGACACCAAGAAACGCACCTTGGAAGGGTCCATGACAACCTTCGGGACAAAGTTGAGGAAGATGTGGTTGCAGTCGGTGCGGACAGTGGTGTTGTTGAAGGCCACCTCCAGCTCATCCATTGCCTCCAGGAGCAGCCGCTCGCCCTCGTTCTGCAGGTACTCGAAGGAAGCCTCCTGCGGTGCACCAGGCGGCTCAGGGGCGGCCAGAGCAACCCCTGCACCTGAAATGCACCCACCTCTGCCCATACACCCAGGGGACCCGGCGCTGCCTTGCCTTGGTGATGAGGTCCGAGTGGCGCACGATGGCGCGGATGAAGAAGCGGTAGTCGGTGGCCTCAGCGCCCGCCTGCACCTTGGCAGCCCCCAGGTAGAGGTGCATCTTGTGACTGGCGCAGGGAATGGCCATCAGGTCGAAGTTGCGCATGCGGCTCAGCTCCAGCTGGAAGGCCAGCGCCGGCTCCAGGTGCCGGTAGATGCGGTCCTCTGCAAACTGGTGTGGCATGGAGGGGTGAGCGAGCGGCCGCTCAGCCAGCGCCAGACAGGCTCTGCTCTAAGTGCAGCTCTTACCTCATCCCTGGCTCTGAATGTGAAAAACTTTGGGAATTGTCTCTAGAGGAAAGGGGAGAGAGAGGACAACATGAATAATCTTCGCACGCAGAGGATTTTTCTGATTTTCAGTGAATTCATTAAAAAGAAAAAACTTTGCAGGCTTCCTCCTCCCCCAAAGGGAAAAGAGCTGGGAGTAATTGATGCCTTTTAAAGGCTGCTTAAAGCTATGGAGCAGCCACACAGGAACCACATGTTACTGGAGACGTTAGCAGCATAAAGGATAATACAGGAGAGAAATCACTCATTGAATCCCTCATTAATTAATTCCCAGCTCCTGATGCACAGTAGGTATATCCATCACTCAATGCTATGTCTATAAGGTACTTATAGATGTTTCTAGGTGTTTTAGGGAGGCAGAAGCATGATGTGTCTAAAGTCACTCTGCCTGTCGGCAGCTCAGTCTGCACTCACCTGCTGGGCAATGAGAAACGTGATTCTCCGGAGACCACAGTCAGTGAGGACATTTTTCTACATGGAAACAGAAGACTCCACCAGTCACAAGAGCTTAAACATCTCCACTGAGGTAGCAAACAAAACCCAAGCGGCAGCCATGGGGCACAGTGTTTTGGGGAGCGCCACATGGAGATGAGGCAGCACCTTGGGGTATGGTGCCCTGGCTTGCAGGGTCTGCAAAAACGGGGCCCATCCCCAGTTGACAGACCTTGGACTGGGCAAAGGCTCCGAAGATGGGCACCAGCTTCTCGTCTTCCATGTGGTCAACACAGCGGAGCGCAATGTTGAGGATGTGGATCGGCTCCTCATGAACGTTCTGGCAACAAAATCCCCCAGTCAACCCTGACCAGGAGCACCACTGCCATCCTGGCACCACCCGGGGGTGACAGCGATGGCATCGTGCCCACCTTGGCTTCCTCCTCCTCATAGATGGTGGCTCGTGCCTCGCTGAAAAGCACGCTCTCTGAAGGTGGGTTGGCAAAGCACGAGATCACTTCATCGAAGTTCCTGCCCAAACAGCGGGGATAGGGTGACAAGTCAGCACATGGTGCCCACCCCCTGCCCAAGGGGACA
Source organism: Balaeniceps rex (assembly GCA_013401315.1). Lineage (NCBI taxonomy): Eukaryota > Metazoa > Chordata > Aves > Pelecaniformes > Balaenicipitidae > Balaeniceps > Balaeniceps rex. The sequence goes on along the minus strand of VYZW01007357.1, from coordinate 34,886 downwards.
GCACCAGGGACCTGCTGTGGCAGGGACATGGGTACCAGTGCAGTGGCCCAGGGGCATGCGCCAGCTCAGCCAGGCTCCACCAGCCCACAGCAAAGCCACAGCTCATGAAACGCAGCTCTGAGCTCTGCTGTGTTAATGTGCAGAGATGCTTAACCTGCGCCAGGCAAGCTTCCCCCAGGCTCCACATGTCCCCAAAAGACATGTCATGTCCCCACCAGGTAACTGTCGCACTGAAAATATCCAGCCCCAACCTCTGGCTGTGGAAGGAACAGGAGCTGCCCTGAGCGCTGCACAGCCACCGTCAGCTTTGGCTCTTCCACCCCTTTTGGCTCTCTAATGACTGCAGCAGCACCCAAAAGGCACGTGCATGACCAGCCAGGCATGTCCCTGCACCCCCACCTTGTGAAGTCCTCAAATCTGTCAAAGGCCACCATAACTCCCATACGCTGGCTCAGGGGAGAAAAGCCACTGTCCATGAAGAGCTCGGTGCTGTGCCGGGCCAGGTCAGGATTGGAGATGCTGACGGGGACGGACATCCTGCACAGGGGAGCAAGGCAGCCATCAGCCATGGGTGGAGGTACCGCTCCTGGGTCCAACAGGGACCACACAGGTCCCACATGGGATCCTGACCCAGAGAAGGCTCATCCTGCTCCACTGGCAAAGTAAGAGCGCAGCAGGCAGTTCCCTTTGAGGATCCCCACATTTTGCATGGAGGAGATGATAGAAACCCAACAGCTTTGCAAAAAGGACCATGTCCAGGAGAGCGGGACAGGCATGCAGGGGCCCCCATACCTGTTTGGGTGGGAGGAGGGCAGCATGAACTGAAACTCCACCAGGCAGGTGCCATCCGAGAGCTGCCGGTGCTGCAGGCTGTTCAGCTCATAGGCAATGTACCCGCGCCGCACATACACCTGGGAGGGGGATGGCAGGAGGTACCACCGTGCCCCTGCTCCCACTGCAGGGGCATCCATGCCACCCACCAGAGCTCATGTGCCCCCTGCAGCCCCCCCAGCCCTCACCTCCAGCGCTGCCATGCGCACCACCTGGTTGGTGTGGTAGAAGAAGACGGGAAGCACATCGAAGATGGTGGTTTCCGAAAGGATCAGTTTCTGTGGGAAGAAAGCAAAATTTAGGGCAAGGATGAAGTGGGACCCTCTTTCCCCATTGCAGGACCGGGGAGGCACGTTCCAGAGGGGTCCTTTAAAGTGGGGCTGTGCAGGACTGGCCACAGGGGTGCCATGGGACACCCAGCCCACCATGGGGACACCGCCAGACCCAGACGTGGATCCACGTCAGTCTCCTGCCAAATGGGGTGAGGAGCAGGGGATGGGGACTGGCAGCAACGGGGTGCACCCCCTCCTCTGCTCCACACAGGCACTGACACTGCAGCAAGGCTTTGATTGCTTTTTTGGCTATTTTTAAGGCTAAACCACTTGCAGCCAGACCTCCTCACCAAAGCCACCCAAAAGCCAAATTCCCTCTGGAGAAAAACGCGTGATTTCCAACCTTCAGGTTTTCAGGGCAGTACTCGTGTCCGTATATGTCAATAGCGGAGAGGAAGATGGACTCCACCTGGTTGTGCCGCAGCTCGTAGGAGGGCAGGTGAGAGGCGATGAGCACCTGCAAGGTGAGAGGCGGCTGGGAGTGCAGGGGATGGGGACAGGGACAGGGATAGGGATGGGGACGGCACGGCATGGTGCGGCGCTCGCTGACCTGCCGGGCTCTCAGCGCCACTTTGGAGTGCTCGGTCTTGCTGAGCTGTGTCAGCTCTTGGAGGATAGCCGTCAGCTCGTCCGACAGCATGGAGTCACGGACGCACAGCTGGTCCTGCAATGCGCACACCACCACGGCTCGGCTCAGGCCCCTTGCTGCGGGATGGCTTCATCCGGCACCCGCAGCCCCACATGGGCAACAGGGGCAAGACCCGAGGTGCTAAAATGGGCAAAATGCTGCTCTCTGAATCAAGTGCAGCAATGCAACGCTACAGAGGGAAGATAAAGTCCCCCTAATGAGGCAGGAATGGAGACTTGAATGCAAAACCCAAACCTCGGGGATGCATTAAACAGAGGAGCAGAAAAGTGGTTTTACAGGTGTCCACCTGCTTTCAAGGGGAAAGCACAGGGCTCTGACAGCCACCCGCAGCCGTGTCCCATCCTGCAGCAATGCAGAGCCTGCCTCTGCTTACGGGCTTTTCCCTGCCACCAGCCTTTACTTCTGGTGTCTCGGGGCATGGCCTGTACTCACAATTAACATGGTCACCAGCAAGTTCTTCTTTGCCACCTGGGCATGAGAGAAGATGCTCTCCAGCACAGGGGTCATGTCAGGTTTGCACTGCTCCCGCAGGCTGATGACGCACTTGTCATAGTGAGCTGCGGGGCAGAGAATGGTGAGCCCTGCAGACCCCCCAGAGAGCCCTGCAGACCCCTCTGGAGAGCCCACGAGTCCTCACCGTGCTGGAACTGTGTCTCCACTTGCAGGTAGCGCCTTAGCAGGTCCAGCACCACCGCCTTCATGTAGCCCCGGATGCCACTGCGGTACCTAGGGAGCAGAGAGCCCAGTATACTGTGAGGAGGTGGCAGTGGTGGGGAGACCGGGGGGGTCATGGACAGTGGGGGGCTCACCTCTGCACCAGCTGCACCACACTCTGCGTGTTCATGAAGAAGACCTCCCGCTCAGCCTTCCTCTGCAGTGTGGCCGCGTGGGTGTCCAGCACGTTGGCGATCTGCAGGGAGAGGGCACAGGGTCCAGTGCAGCTCAGGGCCAGTGCGGCTGCAGGGCTGCCATCTCCCCGGCTTGCCTGGGGACAGTGCTGCTGCACACAGAGCCTTTCATTTGTTTTTTTTTCCCCCCAAGTGAAAAATGCAGAGTGACAAATAAATATAGAAACACAAATACAAAAGCACTAATATAAAAACACAAGCATAAACCCACAAATGCTTCCCTCACTCATTTAATTTTTTAGAATATCTCTTGGCAGGACAAATTCAGGCAGAAACTCCTAACTAGCTCTAGCTAAAAAGGAAGCGAAGGCCAAGCTGGGGAGTGCAGCCCCTGTGCCACTTACCTGCTGGCTGGGGAAGCAGCAGAGCACGGAGGTGATGTTGCTGGCATACTGCGCCATCACCTTCCGGATCGACTTCTCCACGGACAGGGGGATTCTTCCTGAAATGCTCGTCATGATCTCCTGCAGCTCCAGGAGGGGCAGGGAGGGGTCCCGCAGGGTCTTCATCAGCTGCGCCACCCACTCCTTCACCTGCAGCAAGCAGAAGCTGGTGCTGTCCGCACCCACCAGCGCTGCCTGTCTTGCCATCATGGCAAATACAAAGCAACGGGACAGGACACCTGGACCACCTTTGCCCCCGGCACCCACCTTGGTGCTGAAGTAGGGCTCGGGCAGGCAGTACCCGTTCATGACGTTGGTGAGATTGTCCAGCATGTTGCGGAGAACCTGGTGCTGCTTCTCGCCAGTGATGGGGAGGGTCTGCTGGGCTGGGAGGCCCCCTGTGAACGGCTGTGCCTGGAGAGAGCAGAGAGAGGTGGGCTGGTCCGGGTCTTTGCCCACGTGGGATGGAGACCCCGAGAGCTGCAGCTGCCCCAGAGAAAGCAGCACAACCCCTCCAGCGTCAGCTTTTGGTTAGATACAGAGGAAGCACCTCAGACATTCAGCTTCATGTCTGTGCCAGTGCCTCATCATGAAAACAATGCAGAAAAACTGGAGATGTAGACAGAGTGCTATAGATACACTAAAAACTTGCATGTGAGCTTCTGCACACTAAGTAAGCATGCATGGGATGCTTACGCAGAGCAATGCTGCGGCATGTGGAGCAGCCATTCAAGCCCCAGTGCAGCCAGCTGGGGGATGCATCATGACCATGCAAGTGCCACCCTGTGCCAGCATGGGGACACATCCCTGCTGATACCCCAGTCAGGGCAGCTCCTCTGTTTCGTCCCCCAGTGAGCATCCCCAGTGCCCCGTGGGATGCCGCTTGGGAGCGGACAGGAGGGGACAGCAGCGTGGCCGGCCCCTGACAGACTCACGGGCTTCACTTTGGTGGGATCATCCAGCTCGAGCCGGGCTATGACGCAACCCTCCTCCAGCAGCGCGCCCGGCCGCTTGACATAGTGCACCCGCCCAGCCTCCTCCACCACCAGCGTCATGACGATCTTCATCACCTGGGTGAGGATGGGTGAAATGGTCACCAAACGAGCAGCACCTGCGCACTGCAGAGTGCCCCGAGCATCGTGGCAGTGTTGGTGGGTTTCATCTTTGCCATCCACCAGCATTGCAGGAACGGATCTCCTCTGGGCTCTTCTGCAAAACTCACCTCGACCTCTGCAAAAATGTTCCCCTCAGCTACATGGCCACCATCGTCCACCATGTACTGCAGCAGCTTCCCTGCAGAGGGTGAGCGTAGCACCGTCGGGTCCTTCTCCTTCTCAAAGTCGCAGGTTTTGTTGCCGATGGTGATCCGGTATCTTAAGGAGAGGGAAAGGTCTCACTAACCGGCTGCTGGTAAGCGGGGAAGGCCGGTGGGGGCCCACTGGGGAGGTACCTGTCGATCTCCTCCTTCATGTAGGTGGTGTAGCTGTTGCCATCATAGGAGAGCAGCAGCCCGCCGTCGTTCAGCCGGTGCACGTCTACCTCTATGTGAGTGTGGTTCATGATGATGACATACGTCGTCAGGGACTGGCGGGCAACCTGCAGGCAGTGGCCAGGGAGACCCCTCAGTGCAACCCCCTGAAACGCGTGCAGTGGCCTTTCTGGGGGCTGGTGGTAATGGTGGGGGGTGAGGAGCATCTCCCCGCGCTCGGTGCAAGGGCTGGTGCAGGAGCAGCATGCTGCCACAGGACGGGGCTGTGTCAGGGAGGGCAGGAGGCAGCAACCTCAGGCTGCACCAAAGAACGGGTTCAACTCGCAGCCCAGAGCTGGTTTAACTCATGGCTCACCTGCTGCTTTCATTGTGAGTAGGGAGTTTTTGCATGAAGTTCAACTAATTGGGTTTAAAAGCAAGAAAACGAGGTCCTTTATTAAACTCAGGGCAATAGAATATATGAAAATATCTGTCTAGTTAAAATGAGGTTATTAACCTCATTTTTATGTTGCAAATTTTTAAAGGACAACCTTGTATTTATTGCATCTTTCTCCTTCAGGACAGGAGCACACGTCCCTGTCCCCATGAGAAGCACTGTGGCCGGTTCAGGAGGAGTATGGCCCAGTCCTCACCTGGAGAATGTACTTCGTGCCCTCATAGATGAGCTCCACATCAACAATGTTCAGCAAGGAGGCTGCTGGAAGCACCTGCCCCCTGAAACAAAACAGACGGGTCAGGCACCACAAGTACAGCTCGCCTCGCGCTGGTGGGGAGCCAAGTGTGTGAGATGTCAGCAGTGCTGCTGGCGTCAGGCTGTGCGGGCTCCGAGCTGACTGTGGGAGGGCGCGAAGGTGACCGGAGGGGACAAGCATCTGCTTTAAATGACCCACGTGAGTGCCTTGTAAAAATGCATCCGGAGGCAGGCCAGGCACCAGCAAAACACACTCAGATAAGGGCGCGGGGGAGAGCCCCAGGCGTCCTCCAAGGCCGGAGGAATAACCTTGACAGTCAAGTGCAAAAACAAAAGCAAGCTGCACTCAGCCAAGCCACTTTCCCTTGAAAGCTGTTTTTCCCAATGGTGTGAAACTTTTTCCACTCTCCAGATAAAGCGACAGTCGAGAAGCTGGACCTGTGAGCCATGGCACATAGCCCTGTTTCCCGGCTGTTGCAGTGCCATGGGCACTGCCTCTGGATTTGCAAAGCTTTTGCAGCAAAAGGGGGAAGGAACGTGGCCCAAGGAGAGAAAAACTCAGGTCTCCATGCTCACAGGAGCCACATGGGCTGCCAGGAGCTGCCCTTCAGGACACACAGTCCCTGTGCCCCCTGTGCCCATGGCATGGCCAAGCCCCCATCAGGCAGCCCCCGCTCCACACCTTTCCAGAGAGTGCAGGAAGTCGGTCATGCATGTCCTGAAGGCAGCATCCGCGACGTTCAGGGCACCGCAGACGACACCCAGCATCGTGTCTGGCTTCTCTGCCTGTGGGGGGCAAAAATGACAGGGTTTGGGTCTTACAGCAGAAGGGGAGCAGCGACCTCAGGGTGGCTGGTCTCCCCCACCTGCACTTTCTCCGCGATCAGATGGTCCAGCCAGCCGGTGTGTATCTCGTTGTTCTGGAAGCTCTCTGTCTCCAGCAGCTTAATCAGATACTCCACTGTGGTCCGGAAATCACCGCGGATAGACAGCTCTTTCAGAGCGACCACCATGTTCCTTTTAGGGAGCAAAACCCTCCATTAATGACTGATGAGGCAGCACTTGGCTTTCAGCAGAGGAAACCAGGGAACCACAGGGACTGGGGTGATGAGCTCCCGAGCCCTGGGCACCCTCATGCCTGGATAAAAGAGCCCCACAGTGCACATTGACTTAATAAAACACTTAAATACCCAAGACAGACTCATTACATGTTGCTTAATTACTGAATGCTGCTCACTGGCACTAAGCACGTGTTCAGCGGATCACTACGTGTCTTTAAGGATCAGATTGATGAACTGGGGCCCTAGCACCAGCGCAGTCTGAAAACTTTGGCTTTGGCCAGACAGTCTGTGCAGCACAAACAAGCCACTCAGCACAGCGGCACCATTCTGGTCCTCTCAGATAAAAGCCACTTTTCCCAGCTAATGCACCGATTGCGAGTCTTCCCAAGGACACCCCCTCTCCACCCCATCCGGCCACACTCACGAGATGGCTTCCTCCCGGTTCTCTCCCCATGAGAAGCAGTGCCCAAACTGGGAATCAGCAAATTCGTGCAGCCCCCCGGCTGCCGCCACACTAAAGTACCCCCAGACGTTCTTGCTGCTGCGGAAGTTCAGCTCCTGCACCGTCCCCGAGCTGGGCTTGAAACCCTGAGCAAAGACAGAGCAGGAGACATGGAGAAACAAGGCTTGAGGCTCATGCAGAGTAGACAGGGAAGGGGAATCCCTGTGCCGTTTATCAGTCTGTGTGCAGATTTCGCTGATCCCACGGGTTCAATGCCCATGAACATTGTCCATCTGGGAAGGACTGTGCCCAGTTCAACACCACGAGCGGCAGGGTTCCCTCGTCCCCACACGCAGGGCCAGTGCATGAGAGCCCATCCCCTGGGCTCACCTCCTCAGGGTTCTCGCTGGTGATCCGGGCGGCGATGACGTGGCCCCTGGGCACGGGGCTGTTGGTGGGGCTGTGGAAGCAGATTGGTGTATCGCCCCAGGGGCTCTCCCCATACAGCGCCCGGATGTCTTTTATCCTGTGCAAGGGGATGCCCATTGCAATCTGCACAAGAAACAAGGAGGACATTAGCTGCCAGAACAAGACTTTAGCATCAAAATTACAGCTGGAAGACATCGACAGATGGTGTGAATGAAGAGTGAGGGGAAGAGGCACCACGCTGCAGGCAGCTGCTCCCAGCAGGGAGCGAGAAGAGAAGGAGGGATGCTACATTGCTTCCGCCTGCACCCTACATGCTGGTATATGGGACAGCTTCCCTCTGCCAGGCTTCAGCCCAGCACTTCTCCCTAAATTACAAAATTGCTTCATCTAACACACCTCGCAAAGTGGCCCGTATGCGCTCAGGTACCTGGAGCTGGGCAGCAGGGAGGTTCACATCCGCGATCATCTCTGTGCAAGGGTGCTCCACCTGCAGGCGCGGGTTCAGCTCGAGGAAGTGGAAGCTCCCGTCCTCGCTGTAGAGGTACTCGACGGTGCCCGTGCTCACGTAGCCCACCATCTGGGCCAGGCGGACCGCGCACTGCAGGACAGGGCGAAACCACCATGGGGAGTAATGACCCTCTGCTCACTGCAGCAGAGTCAGGGTGTCCCAAGCAAAACAGCAGCAGTGTTCTTGCACAGACCCAAGGAGACAAGCAGGGCTGGGGCTCCCTGCCCCAGCCAAAAACCACAATGTGTTTTGTGCCAAAACCCACAATAAACCCAGCAAGGATCAGACCAGTTTCTCATTAAAACCTTGTGCTGCCCTAAGACCAGGGTCACCCACCTGCTCCATCATCTCAATGACAGAGGGTGCCGCGATGGTGATGGGTGCCTCCTCGATGATCTTCTGGTGCCTGCGCTGGATGGAGCAGTCGCGGCCGAAGAGGGAGATGGCGTTGCCATACTCATCGGCTAGCACCTGCACCTCCAGGTGCCGCACGTGCTGTGCCAGCTTCATTAGGAAGACAGGGGACCCAGGCGCCTCCGCCTGCACCTGCAGTAAAGGAGAGGGTCGTGCTCTGGCATCACCCCCCAAGATGGAGGCAAGTCCTGCGGCAAGCCCAAGGGGGAATCATGAGACACCCAGAGTGGGAGCAGCACCCTGCTGCGTGCCCTAGGATGGGATGGGGATGGGGACAGGGATGGGGACATGGATGGGGGTTCTGGGCACCTCTCACCTGCCGGAAGCAGGAGCCAAATTTCTCTGCTGCCTCCACTTTTCGGATGCCTTTGCCTCCACCACCTTCTGCTGCCTTGATCATTAGTGGGTAGCCGATCCTCTTGGCCACCTGAGGGGGGACAAGGACTGGGGTGACTGAAGTGCTCTGGACCCCAACCCATCACTGCAACAGTCCACTCTGCCGCAGCCCCATGCATCCCCAAGCAGGATTGCCCTGAGCCACATCTGTGCAGAGGGATGAACTGTTGCTGAAACATCCCTGTATTGCTGTCACATGTGCTGGGAGGCCAAAAGGGCCAGAGCATTCAGGCTCTAAGGAGAAATAACGGTGGACGGGAGACAAGCAGCTGCCCGTGGGCTCGGCTTTACCTCCAGGCCTTCCTCCACGTCCTTCACACAGCCCTGAGCATACGTCTCGAGGGGGATGCTGATCATCTGCTGATGCTTCTGGTCCTCCTCAGACCACTGGGCCACCAGACCTGCGGGCACAGCCAGGGCTGCAGTCACCGCCAGGGTGGCATGGATGGGGTGGCATGCTGGCTGTGCCCAGGGAGCTGGGGACCCCATGTTGGCACATGCCATTTCCCCTGTTTCCATGTACCCCATCTCCAAAAACCCCTCTGCCTGAACCAGCAGCTGCTCGGCTGCAGTGGGGCCCCCGATATCTGCAGCCTCTTTGCAGACAGCCGGGCTGGGCACCCCAGCCCTGGTGCTTGCTTTGGGGGAGAAGGAGAGGCAGGGAGGAGAGAAATGGAGGAGCAGGGAGGGTGTGCAGGGCTGCGGAGGAGGCACTTACCACTCCCGCTCCATGGCAGCGTGGGGATCTGGAGTGTCTGAGCCACGATGGTGGAGGCGACTTTGTCCCCCAGTGCCCACATGGCATCGCTGGGGGGACCTTCGAAGAGGGAGAGAAGGGATGAGCTGGGTCAGCCTGGCCAGCCAACCTGTCCCCATCACGCAGATGCTGCAGAAAGCTGGTCTCCACTGAGCCAGCACCATCAGCCCTTCTGCAAAGAGTGGGGGCATGGTAAACCCCCCCAAACCCACTGCCCGGTTCAGGATGGAGCTTGACCTTTCTCCAAAGGAAGCCTGGGCTGTCCCCTAGCTGGGCAGCCCATGAGGTCTGCTCCCACCCAACGTTCCTCCGTGAATGCTGCATCAGCATGAGCATTACAGGGAAAACCCAGAAAACAGCAGGATTCCTGGGACAGCTCCAGGAAATCGGCCTGGGGACTGCCACGCTGCAGGGTGGACATACCAGATGCACGAAACAGGCATTGCCCAGCACGGTGTCCCTGGGGAGCAAGCGTGCATGCACACACTAGCCCAATGCCTACTGCTCCCCTCCAGCGCTGGGAAGGCAGTGAGACCTTACCGAGGAAAGCTATCCCATTTTTCTGCAGCAGCTCTGGCAGCTTGGGGTTTTCCGAGGCATGTCCCCAGCCAGCCCACACCGCCTGGCACAAGAGAAGGAGCAGCACGAGCTATTACCTCCCTGTGCTGGTGTCCTCCCATCGCCCACATCATCATGCCCGACTCTCCGCACAGAGGGACGTCACCCTGTTTCTGAGTGCCCCTTCCCCATCTGCTTCCCTTGGCAAAGAGGTGGGAGGCCTGCAAGCGGCTGCTACCTGGACTGGGATCCGTTTAGAAATGTCCACAATCAGCTCCACGTTGGCATAGTTGTTGTTGTTGGCCCCCCCGGGGACGGGCACGTAGTGATCTGCCATTTTGATGTACTCTGAAAGACAGCACATGGCAGCAGTGGGAGCCAGTCCCCTGAGCCACACCCCACTCGTATGCTGCCCCTTGCACCCCTTCCCCAAATCCTCCATCCTGGGGAGGCTGGAGGGGGAAAATATTATTTACTCCTGGATCTGGCTGCACAGGAGGAAAGTGTGTGACCCCGGGCTGTGCAGAGTTTCCCATGTCCCAGGCAGCAGCGCAGGGAGAAGGAAAGGGCTGCCCTGGCTCAGCCCCAGTGCAGGGAACTTCCCTCACTGGGATGCTTTTAGGAATTACCTGCATTAGCCTTGAGGTCTTCAGGGGTCACCATGACCACGAACCGAATGGCACGCTCGTTTCGGAACATCTCGTAGGCCCACCGGCGGATGGAGCGCATGCACTTCACAGCAGCAATGCCGTTGTTGGCGATGAGGACCTGGAGGGACGGGGACGCAGGGCATCAGGCTGAAACCTCTCCTTGCTGCTGGGGTGCAGGGCTGGGCGCATGGCCCCGAGGGATGGCAGCATGGAGATGAGGGCTGGGCGCAGGCGGTGGGCAAAGCAGGGCAGCCGTGCTAACACGGGCACTTTGCAACAGCCGGTTGTATGTGCTGGTAGAGCAGGAGGCTCCTCAACAGCAGCTTTGATGCCTGGCACTGCGGCTAACGAAGGATGGGACTTCAGCCTTCGTTTGTGCCAGCCATCCAAAGCTGCTGCAAGCAGCCGCCATGCAAGGGCAGCACTGGGAGGGTTTCCCTCTCCCAGCCTGCGAGGGTGGTGAAGCCAGGGGACAAACAGCTCTGGGCTGCTCCAGGCTGCCATCGGTCCGAGCCTGGTGGGCGTGGGAGACTTGGGCAACGCTTGAGGATGCCACCATGGAAAGCAACGACCCACCACCCAGGCAAAAGCAGAGGCGTACGGGGAAAGACCTTTTCGATGACACGGTTGCCCCCGAAGTGGGTGACGAACTCTGCTGGCGAGGCGACAGTGAAGTCCCGTTGCAGATCCATCTTCCTGTGCTCGCGGCCCCTCTTCGCCAGGTGCAGCCCAGACATGCTAGGCCTGCGGCGGGACATGACGGCCGTCAGCGAGCCCGCAGTTGGGCGAGCAAACCCTGGCCAGGCACGACATGTGCTGCCGCTAGCTCGGGCTTCCGTGGAGGGTTGGGTCTGCAGAGCCCGGCAGGCTGCAGCAGCAGGCACTGGAGACCAGACTGTGCCCCCTCTGTGGTTTCTTCCAAGGAAAGCAATAAAACCCTTCACCCTGCTGACACACGCAGGGAACGTTGGGATTCACTTTCCTCGCTACCAGCTCCCTGTTGTGCACCAGGATCTCTCCAGGGACATATAACACCTGCTGCAACACCACAGAGGAAAACTGCTTTCGGCTGAGTTATATGGGGCAAGTAATTCAGGGTGAACAGAGCGCGTTTTGCAATTAAAACACCCCCCCAGCAGCTGTGGGTCCACATTCATTCAAACACCATGACAAACAGATTTTGCACCTGTGGGGACTGGCCCAAGACCCCACTCCACCAGACAAAAGCTGCAGGGTTTGCATTTCAGGGAGCTGAGAGCTGCTCAGGGTTTTTGGCCAGTGCATGGAAGCACACGTATGTTCAGAGCACTGCTACCACTGCAGCACGGCCATGCCTGCTCCTGCACTGCTAACAGCTCCCAGCCCGGTTACAGCTGCAAATGCACCACACTCTGCTCCAGGGGACAAGGAATGGGGACATTCCCACAGGGCCAAAATGCAGCATTGAGCGCGGACCCTGCCTCCCGCTCCCGGGATTGTTACGTGCACAAATGCCCCTTTGCAGCGGCCGAGGTCTACTGCAAAGCCCCTGTGGCTCCTGGTTCGCACCAAGCCCCGTTGCAGAGCTGTATCTATCCCCGACATCCCCAGAGGATACATGGAGCAGCCCATCTGGGTGATGTGGGTGGCAGGAAAAACAATGGGTACATGGGATGGCACAGAGCATCCCTTCACTAGTGTCTATGCAAGGCAAGCAGGATTGCTGCCTCCAAACCGCATGGCACGAGCACCAGGTCTGCAAGGGGCGCAGCCAGAGGCGCCCCTACAAGACCATCCTGAGCTGTGCTAGGGTCACCAAAGGGGGAGCAAAGAGCAGGCAGTGCTCTGCGAGAAACCTTGGGAAGAGCATGATGCACCGCGAGGAACCTCGCAAAGAGTGTGATGCACCGCTCCCAGCAGCTGCCTTGGGAATTTTCTCTTGCACAGCCTGCAATGACAGCAGCCACAGCTCCTTGCCAGATCAGACCCCATCCTGCCCGCACTGCCTGCTCCATGACCCCAAAACACCTTCCCAGGCTCACCACGCTACTGGCTACATTCACCCTTACCATGGTTTTCCACTGAAGGCATTTCCATGCCTGCTGGAGTCTATTCCCCATTTCACAGCCCATGGTGCATCCCCGAAGCTGGCAGGTCGGAGCGGGCTGCACTGGTGGCCGGATGGCTGGACCAGCCCCTCCACAGGGCTCTGGCCCCAGCAGTGCTATAAGGCAGCCCTCATGCCTCCTACCTCCTGGTTCGGCGGCGGCAGGCACAGGAGGATCTGGCAACACCGGCAGCCCATCGCGGGCAGGAAGGGACCTCCCTGGCAGCCAGGCATGTGCCTTCCCGCGGCTCTGCCCAGAGTTTTAAACAACTTTCCATTTTAATTAGCAGGTTCACATTCCCCCCTCATAACTCAGCCAGATTTTGAACTGTTGATTGTAATTCCATGGATGCCCTATAAATAAGCAAAAGAAGAAGGACCCCCTCCCCCAGAATGAGCTGATTTCACATGAGCAGCACTTGGCACATTTATTTTAAGGGGAAATGTGTCAAAACCCCCTGGGAGGTTGGGAAACATCCTGATCTCTCCATGCACTCAGGGTGTTTTCCAAGTAGCTGGAGCACTGCATCAAGTGGTGCCGGGTTTATTGCACTCCGGCGCATCCCCCGCACTGCTTGGCAGCTCTGCTGCTCTGCTGGGGCTGGACGCGCTGCCCGCTTCCCTTCCGCAGCCCCGAACCCCACCGTAAAACCTATGCCAGTGCACCCATCCCATCCCGCAAACTACGCCGACCACGTCTGCAACATGACTCGGGTGGCAACATAAGGAAATTCCTCCTGTCTTAAAGCACAGATGAGCAGCAGCGATTCCCCACCGGCAGCGCGGTGCACGAAACCGCCCAAAACCCCAGCTAGGCAAGAAGACACTGTTGGGCTGCGCTCGGTGAGCGGGCTGTCGGGTTTCATAACACATCCCTGCAGCCAAAGGTCTTTTATTTTTAACTGGGAGCAGAGCAGCCAAGAGGAGCTGGGCAGCAGCACTTTGTTTCCAGTTATTTATAATGGCCGTCAGCTGTGCTCGCACGGGAAGCCGCTCTGCACAAGCCAGCAGGCAGCAGCGAGCTGCCCCGAGGCCCCACCAGCGCCAGCGCTGGGCAAAAGTCACTGCAAAGCTACCCATGGAGCAAAGCTCTTCCACTTTTCATTGACTCATCGCAAAACCACCAAAGAGCGACTTTTCTCCCTTTAATAATTTTTCTGCAATAGTTGCAAAGGCAGAGGAAGGGCAGGAGCGGCACAGGAGCTCCCCACATACCCCACTCCTCCCGGGATGCTGCGTTTCCCCACTCGCAATACCGGGAGCATGTTAGCATCCCCCCATAACAGAAGCAAAGTGAACCTGGCAGCAGGAATGGATCCTTGTGGGATCCAGCCCTGAGGGCACAGGGCAACATTTGCATGCACAAGCGCATGTGCAAGTGTAAGTGCATATGCACATGCACATGCCCATGCCCTGTCAAAAGGCTCAGCTTGCAGGTTTACACCCTATGAAATGTCCCCAGCAATGCTCGTGCACAAAATGTGCACTCAGAAGGACAGTGAGTGCAGGGCAAATGCCAGAAGCGCCTGCCACTGCCCGTCCACACGCTCACCACCTCAGCCGACCCCAATCTCATCTTGCCACGCAAGAAAATCCCTGCTCCCCGATGCACCCCCATCCTGTGCCAAGCACAGCTGCGGCCCGTGCATCAGCATGGCCTTTCCCAGCATCAGGAGACGGTACAGGGACAGAGAGAAGCAGCAAAATGCGAGAGGAAGCTGTGAGAAAACGGGAGCAATTGCACAATTGAGCTGCAGCGCTGGGGATTGCGTTTGAAGGAACGCCGTGCACACTAAAAGCACTTTCCACCCCATTCTTTGACATCCAAAATCACTGTAACGGAGCAACCCCTGCCCCAGTCCTTGCTGCACTTGTGCACATGGCACTGCTGTCACAAAGAGCGCTCGGATATGTCTGCTCTTCCCGGAGTTCTGCCGTTAACCTTATTATCAGGGGTTTTTATGCAGCAACAAGTCAAAGGGGGCAGGATGGGAGCATCAATCTGGGGCTCCGAGAAGCACACACATGTGCACCCTGATTTTAGCAACAGGGTCCCTGAGAAATGAACCCACGAAAAGCATCTGCTCACCCCAAAGGGGGCACCTTTGTACCACCGCTGCTCCTGACCCCACGCATCGTACCTCATGCCGGTGGCAGGCTCCAGCGGGGCGGTCATGGCAGGGGGCTCGGCACTGGTGCCACCTGCCCCAGCCAGGCTGCTGCGCCGGCTGCCCACCCTGAAGGCCGCGGCCACCAGCTCATCGTCGAAGGAGTTGTCCTCAAAAGACCCCAACACAAATTTGGCCAGGGCTGGCCGGCGGAGAGCAGCAGGGTTGTACACTGCGATCTGCTCCTGCTCTCCCACCGCAGCCTTGTTGGCCCGTGGCAGTGGGTTGGGGGCCGGGGGACTTGGCTGCGCCAGTGGCTTGGCTATGGTGGGAGCCGCTGGCTGCTCCACCGGGGTCTCCTCCAGCTTCTTCTCCTCCCCGGGCTGAGGGTTTGACATATTGGCCCAGACGAGCAGCACCAGTACCAGCAGGAAAAGGGTGGCTGGCAGCATTCACCTGCCCTGAGGAGAGGGATGGAGACACTCTGTCAGGGACGACCCAGAGCTCCTCCATCAACTGGGGGCATGTGAACAGCCCCCCAAAACACTGAGGCCCCTTCCCCATCACACCGCACACCACAGCCCCCCCCAACACCCAGCCAGACCCCCCTCCAGCTCAGCCAGGCTGCCTGCAGCTCAGCCGGAGCTATTTTTACTCCCCAAAACAAGAGCAGCTCTGGCAGGGGGAACAGCTCCACTCTGCCTTCACGTGGTGTTAAGGGGGCTGAAAACGGGCCCCCCGCCTCCCCAGTTGCTCACGGTGTCCAAAGGGTGCCGGTGAGGCCGCCCCACCGACCCCAGCCCTGGCCCCTCACAGAGGGGGGCCCTTAAACCAAACCCCCAAATCTCTACAGGCAGTAAAAGCTGGGAATGGTTGTGGGGGCAGGGGGGGAACTGCCACAGCCACCACCCCGGCCCCTTCCTGAGGGGAAAAGAGCCCACTCACCATGGGTGCAGAGTCCTGCGGGTCTCCCCCCCTCCGCGCCGGCAGGGACAAACACTGCCTGCACCGCAACTCCCGGTCACACTTATCTCAGCTGGTCACTACATCCACGCCAGGCCAAAAGCCGGCACGGTGCCAGGCCCCAGGGTGAGGGCTGTGCCACAGGGGAGCGCGTGCCCCGGCCCCCCGCGTCCCCTGACTCTCAGTCGCCTTCTCACACGTGACAGTAACGTCAAGCAGAAATATTTCCCCACTAACGCGCCTGGAAAACTTCTGCCAGAGGCGAGGGTGGAAAGCGGGGGGGGGAGGAACCTTGTCATGGCCGGCGGCAGGGGACACCCGATCCTTCAGGGACAAAGGTGCCCTGGCCCCTCGCCCAGTCATGGGGACAAGGAGAAGCTCCAGCACCTGCAGCTTTGCTTCCTCAGGGGAGAGCAGGGACTTCCCCCTAGGCCAGCAGCCATTGCACAGCCAGGGCCTCACCTCAGGCACCCTTCCCTCCCTCCCTGCATCGTTCCTACCAGTGCAAGATCACATCACAACATAAAGAAAGTAATTTTTATTTAAAAAACAAACTGGGGGGGGGAACCACAAACAAAAAATACAACACAGCCACAGAAAGCGTAAACTGCACTTGTGCTAGTGTTACCTATCGGAGCAAATACCAAAGAAAGGTATACAGGGGTATTCTATAAAAACTGATGTAGCTTCCAAACGAACAAGGCACTTCATTTCTGTTAAAGGAATTACAAAGTCAAAGATGGGCTGGAAACCCAGAAGTGCGAAGTCCAACCTTGTCTTCATCCTGGAAGTCCCAAAAGTTATTTTCAACAGTGGCTAGAAACCTTGATTTGCTCCTATGAAGGCAAAGCACAAAACTCTGAAGATCTTAAAAGGTCTTAAATAATTTGCAACCATCAGCCCATCAGTTGGCAGATCTTCATGAACAAACCTTTGCTGCTGCCATCAGCTGGTACCACAAAGTTCATGGTCATCACAGCTCACCTGTCACCCAAGTGATTAACACAGCCAGTATGAATCTAAAAGCTTACAGTTTTCCTCTCTAAATGCCAACAAAAATCTCAGCGCATGACCAGAGCCTCAGTCAGTCTCCCCTTGGCTGCTGGTGGGATTTACCCTGAAATCTTGAGAGTACAGATACACCAAGTAACAGTTCTGACAGTGTATGGTCTTTACAGTGCCAAGAGGCCATATTTCTAATAAATCTCCTAATCTGTAGCAAAAAGCTAAAACCAAAAGCATCTGCCTTTTCTCCTGTGGAGTCAGCTCTACACCCCCCAAATATGAAATCTGGATTTGCACAGCAGGAGGCAAAGGAGCAGGAGGAGGTGCAGCAGGGTATTTACAAAAGCTGAACAGCTTCACCTGTAAGAATTGACATCCCTTCACAAGAGCCTGAAAATGTATTCCCATTACAACAACGAACACAAATTAATATAGAACTCTTTTTTTTTCTTTGCTTCAAACTAGGTTGAGACCTGTTCAAACAGCAGAGAAGTTGTCCATGTAACACTCCAATCTGCTCTTTAAAAGAAACATTTAAAAAAATAACATCTCTGAAAGTTTGGTCATTTGTTCCTTGATCAACGTCCAAAGAGTAATTCCCAGGTCAGCAAAAGTTTTTCAGAAACAAGACAACCCCTGAAACAGGGTCTGTTTCCAACCATTAGACCCCGCAAGCCTCTGCGCACAGCTCAGAGCGCTTTCCAGTCAATGGGCTTCTTGCCGGATTTCTTGAGCAATTCATTTGTCTTTGAGAAATGCCGACAGCCGAAAAACCCTCTGTTGACAGAGAAAGGCGAGGGATGAACCGTCTGCAGGACATGGTGACGTTTCTGTAAAGCGTTAGAAACTGCTCGTTAGATTTGCATGCTTTCAGCTCCCTGGACAAGGCTGGCTGCTTCTGCCCCGACCAAGCAGGTGTGATTTCCCCTCTACACCTCCTCAGCCACCAGCCCGAGGACCCAAAAAACTGGCCATGAGGACCAAAACTTTTGTCCCACTGAGTAGAGGACGACGGACTACATAAAGCAGCAGTAATACCTTGGCCATTTTTCAATTATTGTAGTCCTAAACACAAAATTTACACTTATTTATGAGCCTTTTCCCAGAAAACACAGTTCTGTCCTCAACTGGATGCTTTTCTGACAACAGAAGGTTATACTTGCTCCACTTTTGTTGCTTAATTCTGGCAAAGGCTAAGCTGGAACAGAAGGGCAACTAAATTTGACAGCAGAGTTCAAGCAGGGAGAAAACCCCAACTCTGTAAGGGAAGTGCCCTCTAGTGTCCACCCGACTGAAGAAAAAAAAATTAGCGAGGGGGAAGAGATGAGGAGGAGTAACCTGTACCCTGTCAATGGAGCTGCCTTTCTTCTGGGCATAGGCTCCCCACAGCATGAAGACAACCCCATGCAAGTTCTTGTTGAGCCAGGACACCACCACATCCGTGAACTGCTCCCAGCCTCTCTCCTTGTGGGAGGTGGCCTGGTGAGCTCGCACTGTGAGGACAGCGTTGAGCAGGAGCACTCCTAGCAAACAAAGCAGATACACAAAAAAATAAATCAAGCATTAACTGCTTTTTCCTGCTTCCCCTGAGAAATGTAAGTTAAATTTTCATTCTAAGGTACCCACTAAGCGACAGGCACTCAGAATTATTTTCTCCTTTACAGATGGACTGTTTCCAATCATGGATCTTCAAGCTTCTTCATGACCTGTAGTGGACACGTTACTAGAGTGTCTATTAACTCACCTTGCTTGGCCCAGCCAGTTAGATCACCATGACCAGGATGAGTAAAGTCCTCAATATCTGTAGACAGTTCTCTGTAAATATTTTCTAAACTGTAAACAAAAACATCAGAAAATTTTAAATATGCACATTTAAAGATAAGAGCAGACAGCACCACTTACTGCTCTTGCACTAGACAAGAAGAGTATTGATTTTAATCTTATTGTTTAAGATAATAAAGCCATTTGCAGAAGCAAGGTAAGAAGGACCCCCCTTTGCATGCCTGGATAGAAGCTTAATGAGATGGTCTCAGCACAACTGAAAATGCAAATTTACATCCAGCATGCTCTTCAGAATACCAAACTATATAGAATTATCCACACTTTTGCAGTGATTTTTTTCTAGGCAATGCACAACTCAAATTTCAATAGTCACAACACACTTCCTATCACTTATCTGACTCATGGCCATAAGTAACACAGAACTGCAAATGATTTGTAAACAAAAGGGATTTTTCAAATTGAGTGCTGTCATACCTTGGGGGAGGAGGAACAGGCTTCTGGACACTGAAACAGAGCCCGTGAGCTTGATTAGGTCCATGATATGGATCTTGTCCCAAAATGACAACCTTTACCTGAAAGCAGACCTTTGTTAGCACTGAATTATAATCAGTATTATTCCCAAAAGAAGGAAGGAAAAAAGGCAAAAAAAAAAAGCTTATAGATGAGCTTTATCCTAAAACAAACACACAGACAAAAAAACCCCAAATCACCAAACCCCAGGAACTGAATTTAAATCACCAACACCTCATTATACACAAGAACACAGTTCCCACCTAACACTAAGGATTAACATCACCACAGCTTTGCTGCTAAGATTATGAAGATATCTTGAGTGCAGAAGACCAACATTTTCAGAGCCACAATAAAACACCTTGTTAAGGTATTTTCCAAGTAAATTTCCTCCTTTTTAGTTTTATGTCACACTTGCTGTGATATTTTTTGACACAGCTTATTGGCAATGGGATTACCTTAAACACTGTAATTTTTTTAAAATTATAGTTCATCACAGATCAATTAAAAAAAAAAACAAGAGATGTACGAGATCCAAAAATCAAGCACTACATTAAGTTGATAACACTGGAAATAAGGTCAAAAGTCCAACTAAAGTTTTAAAGGAAATTCTGTGGCCAGTGAGGGTCATAAAACAATAAAGCCGTGTTTCAGTATCAGAGATGAAAGAGAAGCCAGGATTTATAAGCTACACAAGAGAAACAACAGCATCCGCATCATGTGGGATTGAAGCTTTTAAGCTTCAATGAACACGTTTGTGCACGCAACTCTGTGTTTTCATCGTTTTAAGTGCACCAGCCGCTGGAGTGATGCCCATGCCTCTCCCCAGCACCTGCAGCTCTACTCACATCCCTGATGTCGCACATCTGCGTCCAGGTGAAGACTTGGTCGGGCGGTGGATAGACCGTGTAGCGTTTCCTCTCTTCTGCTACAAACGCCATCAGCTGAGGAAGGAGAGGGGTTGATATACCACAGAAAATGGAATTTTCTGCTGAGCAAAACAATGAACCATGTGTAACGGGATCTGGCTGTTGGAGGGAGGAGCTAAGAGACAAGGAAGTGTTCACTCTATCAATTAACTATGAAAAGAACTGGTGGCTATAACCTTGAAGGAGAACTGAGAAACTCATAAAAAGAAACATCCTGCCCCAGAAGGCGCCAAAAAAATGGATGATTGCCAAAGCACGGTAACTAGGGGAAAGGTAAAAGCAGCAGGGGGAGACTCAAATTAAGACCGAAAGGACTTGCCCCCCCACACACCTGTAGGGAGCATATGTGCTAATTTACATAGCAAGCAAGGCTAATTTAAATATAGCTAACCAACGGCAGATAGGATGGTAATTACTGACCAATGAACATAAATTTAGGCGGGTCTTTACTAATCAGGTAACAGGATAAATACATTGTGGTTCCTGTGTGCGGAGTGCTAGCTTTGTGGAATTACCACCTAGCACCCATCTCTGCGCAGAAATGAATTAAATAGAATACCTCTGCTCTGTCTGTACGTTGGCATATTGCACACCGGGTGAACAATCCCGCTTTTGGGAAAACAGGGCAAGGAGGGAGAGGGGTGAGCAGGGGAGAGCCCCGCCGCACTCACCTCCATGAAGTAGGGCTTCGAGAACTCCCCGGCCAGCTGCCGCTGCCAGCTCTCCCCGAAGCCCGGGGGCACGTTCCGCTCGGCCAGCCGCTGCAGCGCCGCCTCCTTGTTCTTGCGAATCCGCTCCAGCTGCTCCGGGCTCAGCGGCGAGGCCTTGCCCGCCTCATCTCCCGCCGCCTTCGCCTTCTTGGCGGCGCTGACCTGGGAATGGCGAGCGAAGAGGAGGCTGCAGAGCGGGCGGGGGGCACCGCGGCCCAGCCGCAGAGCGAACAACGGGAGCCGAGCGGCTGCCATGCCACGGCCACGCACCGCCCTCCGCGGGGCGGCTCCCAGGGCGGCCGCACGGCACGCGGGTATTTCGCGGCAAAACAACAGCGAGCCCGTCCCCATTGGCCGCCGCGCCAAGCGGGTCCCGCCCACAAGCGGGAGCCCAAACTACCGCTTCCTATTGGTCAGCGAGACAGAGCACTCTCCTCCCTATTGGCTTGCCACAGCTGGCGGAGAGCCGCTCAGCCTAGCAACCGCGACGCGGCGGCGACCCTCAGCGCCCATTGGGCAGCGGCGGAGCGTGGCCTCGATTGGCAGGTCAGTCAGGCGTGCCAGGAGCGCGGGGTTTTTGGAAGTGGCCGCGCGGCGCGTGGTCTCCCCGCCNCCCCCGCCCGCTCCCGCTCCCCTCTCCAGGGCCGCCGGCGCCGCCAGCCCCCCGTCGCTACCTCGGCGTCGCCGCCCGGCTCCGGAGAGCGGCTGCGCTTCTTCGCTGGCGCGGTGCTGAAGAAGGAGTGCAGCGTCTTCTGCCCGATCATGGCGGCGGAGCGGGCGAGGGTCGGCAGCGGTGAGGGGCGGCAGCCGTACCGCGCGAGCCGGCAGGCGAGTGGGTAGACGGGCAGGACGGGGATTTGGCGCCAAAAGCCCGCGCGTGCGCGGGGGGGGCGGTGCCCGCCAGAGGGGGGGGCGGTACCCGCCAGAGGGAGGGCACGGCCCGCCCTGGCGCATGCGCGCCCGCCTCGCTCTCCCTCCGCTGAGGGGCCGGGGATTTCCCGCCGTCGCCGCGCTCCCTCAGGGGGCCGCTCCTATTACCGCCCGGTCTCCCTGCCGGGAGGAGGCGCCCGCGCTGAGGCGGGCGTCCCCGCAGCCCCCCGTCGCTTGTCGGTGCCTCCGGGCGGGTGCTGATGGACAGATACGTGCTTAAACGCCCCGCCGGGGAGGCGGGGGGCGGCGGCGGGAAGAGGCCGCGGCCGGAGGAGCCCGCCTCGGGGCAGCCCCGCTGGCAGGAGATCCGCGCGGAGGGCCTGTGCTGCGACTACCGGCTCCTCTTCGGCAAGGCCGAGGCTGACGAGATTTTCCAGCAGCTGGAAAAGGAGGTGGAGTACTTCGAAGGTAACGGCCGTTGGGGGACCCGCTTCCAGCTCCGGGTGCCGCGCACACCCCCCGTGCCGCCGCCCGGTGAAGTGTTTCCCTGCCCGGCTCGCCGTTGTCCTAAACAGGGCTCGTTTACCCGATGTGCAGTAAGCCAATCTTCACACACTGAGTCGAGATACTGTTTTATTTCATTTCTGCGCAGAGATGGCTGCTAGGTGGTAATTCCACAAAGCTAGCACACCTTCTGAAGTTTTCTCTGACTTTTATACATTACAGTTAACATAATACACCTACTTACTACATAAACATTACATTAGCTAACCATACTTGTTTCTTATTGGTCTATATTTTCTTCGCTTAGATTTAAAGGTACAGTATGATTTTAATTTAGTACGCATGCTCAAGGTGAGTGGGGGGGTAGCCTTTTTGGTTTTAATTTGAGTCAGTGGTCGTGGTCTCCCCCTGTTGAAATTACCTTTCTCTTAATTTCTTCCTTGGCAGGTCCTAAATATTCTTAATGGTTTGCTACTCAAGAAGATAATAATACAATACTTAATATCCTGTTCCTGGACAGTCTTGTCAACTACATTAATTATTCTAGTAACCATTAACTAATAAAGTATATGGTAGGCCTTTACAATGGCCATTTTACAGCAGCATCAATCTTAAAAACAACACCCCCAAGGCGAGTCCTGGGATGATTGCCACGGCCTGGGCAGAGCTGCCAGATGGTGGAGAGGTTTCTGCAGGCGCCTGGTGTTTGCCAAGTCAGGCCCTGCGGAGTGAAGTGCAGGCACAGGTCTGATCCTGCTGGGTTAGTTCTGCTTAGCTTGAAGCGTGTGCCAAGCAGTTTCATTCACGCTTTAATGCTTCCAAAGAACCAGGGTAGTCCTGGAAGGGTGGCAGGAGTTTGTTTGTAAGGTGTAGCATATGAGATATCCCCGGTCACATTAATTCAACAACAGAATACGATGGGGGTGCTAGTCCTGTTCATCTCATTCAAGGGGGATAGTAAGGCAGTGTCAAACTTGAGTGTTAAGTAAGTACTTTGTTGGGACAGAAACACTTGAATGCAGATGACAGCTTTTGGGTTGTGATAAGCATCCTCATTTCTGTTGTCCCACTGGAGATTTGCAGAAGCTCCAAATCAAGGAGAATGTTGAAACTGTGAACTGCAGAGGTAATACAGAGTTGGTTTTGATCCTTCTTACCTCTTGTTTAAACAGGTGAAATGACAAAATTGCACGTGTTTGGCAAGTGGCATGACATTCCAAGGAAGCAGGTAACCTATGGAGACCCTGAGTTAACATACACTTACTCGGGCGTTACCTTCTCTCCTAAGCCGTGGATCCCAGTCCTCAACCATATCAGAGACCGCATCACTTTGGACACAGGACATACTTTTAATTTTGTTCTTATTAACAGGTATGTCTGATTTCCAGTTGCATCAAGCAACTCGTTCAAATGAAAAATTGCTTGTGCAACACTGTTGACAGATAACTGAGGAGTTGTTTGACATTCATTTAACTGGATTGGTAGAAGAACTAACTAATCTATTCTATGTACAGATATAAAGATGGTGGGGACCACATAGGTGAACATCGAGATGATGAGAGGGAACTGGTTCCACGCAGTCCGATTGCGTCCGTGTCCTTCGGAGCTTGCAGGGACTTTGTTTTCAGGCACTGTGATTCCAGAGGGAAAAACGCAACGCGCCACATTAAGCCAATCAAACTGCAGCTAGCCCATGGTAGCCTGCTGATGATGAAGTACCCCACCAATGTGTATTGGTACCACAGCCTGCCCACCCGCAAGAGAGTACTTGCCCCAAGAATCAATCTCACATTTCGGAAAGTGATGACTATAGCCAAGAAGTGAAATAGTCAGCAATCAAGCACCAGGTCTTTTGTCTCTGAAAATAGAAGCTTTCTTTCCCGACATAACTGTCAATTTCTCGTTCAAACACTGTCTTTGATGATCCAAGGTATCAGATGAACAAATTAAACCAGGAGAGGAGATAGTGTACTTGGTAACTTGCTAATAAAGACTGCGACTACTGATCTTAAATGCCAAGAATACTTTTTCTCCATGAAATGTTGCTGTAGTTCTGCTGATACATATTTTTAATGAGTAATATCCTTGTTTTGCTCAGGAGGAAGTTTGTTCTCAACTGATCTTAATCTAGCCGGTTTTCCAAGATCAAAATACTCTATATCCTTCAGATAGCAGTGAAATAGTTTGTAAGTACTATAAAGTACAAGATGTAATCACTTAGAGTGAGTCTGGAAGCTGATACTGTTCAACAGGTGACACTTTCTTGTATGCTCTGTCAATGAGCTATGGTTTGCTTGTTTTTTTAAAAATAAACTACAAATGAGACTGACATGAAAAAGAGGAGCGCTAAGATATGAATATAGTGAGTGCAACATGGCTGGCTGCATGTTTTAGTCACTGTGACTTTTGTCTGCTTATATTCCTCTGCTGCTCTACCTCCTCTGCTGACATGGGAGACTGTGTTCTTTCAGTCGGTAGCGTGGTGGGGCAGGAGGAAGCACGAGGTGCTACCACACAGGGAGAGGGCCTCTTATTCCTTCGGTCCTCTGTCTGTACAGAAACCAGGGAGCGTAAGATGACCTTTTGGGGAAAGACTGGGTTGGACCATTTATATGGACAACGCAGTGTGAAAGGCTATAACTTCTGAGAGTGTGTGTTTTTCTAAATAGTTATCCCTAGGGATTCCATTCTGACTACCTGAAAGCCATCACCTTCCATGCTGACAGTGAATCCTGCTGAAACGAGGAAAGAGCGCCCAAAGTCACCAACAGGTCTTGAGGAATCAAGCAACGGTAAGTACTGAGAACGTGAACTGATCCCCATGCAACCAGGCTACAAGTGTCTGAATTAGTGACAGGCTCTATCCTGCAGCAGCAGGTCCATTAGGGCCATGGAATTAATGTCTGTTTTAGACAATTTGGAGGTGGTACTTCCCCACCCTCTGCCACTACCAGAAAATGCTATATATAGCGTGAAGAGCTCCTGCATGAATGGTTCTTATCCAGAGAATGTGAAGTGCTGCTTCTATGGGATATACACTGAATGTGGTTTGGCTTATAGCTTGGTCTTTGTTTCAAGACATTACCACACGTGAACAGCTACTTTTTCTAATAAGTTTGTTCCTTTATTGCTACTGTACAGTTACAAAAATACCCTGAAGTGAAAATGCAACTTCAAACAGCAGTGCAGTGGTTTGACTATAATATCGTACATTTTTAAATAATGCACAAAATAAGACAAGAATAATCCAAACACAGAGATGTCATCTTGGAGGTTTTATCTGATTTTTTTTTAATGTTTTACATTTTATTAACACCTTCTCCACCATGAAAGCTTGTGAGTAACAAGTAACAGTGTGCGATGAGCCTCATGTGCCTGCATAGAGCCCAGTGACTTCAAAAGGTGAGGGTTGGGTGGCAAACATCTGCAGAGGACTTTGATGCTCACAGTAGCCTGGGAGTATCTAGCACAGCTCAGGACCAGGACTGACATGCTGACACTCTGCTTCCTTCCTCACGCTGAGGGCTAAGCCAAGACCGTCTACTCCTTCCTAACAACGAAAGCTAGAACAAATGCTGACTACTCAACCCTCATCTTTGTAGCCCTTGAGGAAGCTTTCAGAGTAAATCTGCAGCTGAGTGAAACTGAGCAGTTTACATGTCGTACAGCAACTGTGCTTTCATTCTCATCAAACTGGCCCCTGTTGGAAAACAGCTTTATGCAAAAGGAAAAGAAAAATATATTGAACATGCAAGCCTGCAGTAATATGTGGCTTTATGTCCCTGTTACAAACTGATGAGTTTAAGTCTTAGTCCATTGTGTGCGTATGTTCTGACCCACCTCCAGCATTACTGCTTTCTAAACCAAGTGACCTGTTCAGATGAACTTCACAAAAAATCAGAGTTAAAAACTCTAAAC
Organism: Balaeniceps rex; assembly: GCA_013401315.1. Classification (NCBI taxonomy): domain Eukaryota; kingdom Metazoa; phylum Chordata; class Aves; order Pelecaniformes; family Balaenicipitidae; genus Balaeniceps; species Balaeniceps rex. The sequence goes on along the minus strand of VYZW01007357.1, from coordinate 9,003 downwards.
AGACCCTGTTGAGAATGGGTATTGCAGAATATACACTGCTGGCAGTGGAAATGTTTTGAAGTTCTGAGGTACAAATGGTAGACCTGCTGGAGCTAGATGCTTTGCATGATGTTTTTCCTTAGGTGACACCCAGCACTGCTTTATAGAGCTCCTACTGCACACCCCTGCTGCCCAGAATGGACAGCTTTCTTCTCTTACCTTCTGCAAGTCTGTTAGGTCTTAGCTCAATGGCCAGGGCATTTTTGGCATTTTGCATCTTTCCATGGTTTTTGTTTTTCTTGTTGTTTTTCCGCAACTGAAAATAGAAAGGTTAAAACCATGCTACTGCTAGCCTAGCACAGACGGGGAGACTTCTCAGGAACTAGTACGTCAGGGTATTTATAAAGACTATTTTATGTACTATGAGCATTACTTGGAGCAGGAATTGTGATCCATACTCTGGAATGATGAGTTGTGTAAATAGTTTTTCATATATATCTATTACCACTCCTATTTTGGCTGGTTTTGAGCTTCCCATTAAGGAACTCTCAATGCCTGTGAGCTTTGGGCAGCAGTATGAATATATGAGGTACAAAGTTGCCCTAAAAAACTATTAAGACAGTTGTTACCATTTGAAAACTTAGTTGCTGTTTTACACTGAAAAAGCTTGTCTGATGAATTAGTCTTTTTTTCCTCCAAGCTTACAACAATAGAAAAGAGCTAAAAATAGCCTACATACTTTATTCCTGGTAATTTAAAAAGCAGTCGAAAGGATAATTTTTGCTGCTTCTCCCTCACTTTGTTTGGGAATTTTTTTTTTTAACACGTCAAACAATCTAGAGCAGCAAAGTACACCTTACTTCTATTTATACGGCAATCTGTGTATCTAATGCAGTGACACCAGTCTTTTCAGACTGCTGTACTACTTCGCAAGACAATGAAGTGCCCACCACTCCCAATTCAATCGCCTATACTCTTAGCTTAACGAGGATGCTTGGGTTGCTATACATCTTGGCTCACAATTGCAACCGGTACAAGCTCTAAAGCTCAAATGCAAGCCAGGCAACATGTATCTGAATGGTTGATGAGAAATGGCAGTTTTCAGCATTAAAATAGGAAGGGCAAGTCTAGAACACCAATTACAGTAGCCTTGAAATCACAGCATTAAAAGTTGTAGTCGATACGACAAGCAACCATATTCAACAGTTTCATAGTGACAAAGGAAATTACAATACTGATTGCTAGCACATGCTCCTGTCTCTTGATTTCAGCTATATTCCAAAGATACAAAGCAATAAATCAGGGTCTTGGCTCTTAATAGAGGAAAAAATTTAATCTTTTCTCCTGGAAAAAGGAAACTGCACTTTGAATCAGCAGAAGTACTTCTATGATATATAAAGAACTGAAATATTAGGATGTGAACAGGGAAGTTGTTTTTTGGATCATGCATGTTATGTAGAGATGCCTTACTTCATGGATTAGCTAGGATATCAAGAGAGATCCAATTCCATTGGTAGTTCATCCCATCATCTTGAGACACTTACCGGAACGCAACGGACATGCAGTGGATTCAGACAATGGTAATGTTACTATTCAAATAAGCTCAAGGCACTTTGTTTCTTAA
>VYZW01007355.1:16369-57282 GCA_013401315.1 Balaeniceps rex | reverse complement strand
GGCCGGGGCCGGGGCCGGGGCCGGGGCCGGGGCCGTGCGTGTACCCCCGCTTCCCGGGGACTTGGGGTCGTCCCCGCCCCCGGGGCAGCGCTGTGCTTCCCCCGGGCCCGGTTAGGGGCTCACCCCTTCCAGGGTCGGAGGACCTCGTTCTTTGTAGGGCTGCGCACCCCCCCAGTGACTGGGGAGTATCCCCTCTTTGGGGTGGGGGGGACCGCTGTCCTGTAAAGAGCTGTGTACCCCCTATTTACTGGGGGGTGACCCCTCTTTGGGGTTGAGGGGCCCTTGGTGTTTTGCAGTGCAGTGCACCCCCTAAGTTACTGGGGGGTCATCCCCTCTTTGGGTTTGAGGGGACCGTGGTCCTATATAGAGCTGTGCTTCTCCCTAGTTACTGGGGATCATCCCCTTTTTGGGTTTGGGGGGGACCTTGGTCCTATATAGAGCTGTGCTTCTCCCTAGTTACTGGGGATCATCCCCTTTTTGGGTTTGGGGGGGACCTTGGTCCTATATAGAGCTGTGCTTCTCCCTAGTTACTGGGGATCATCCCCTTTTTGGGTTTGGGGGGGACCTTGGTCCTATATAGAGCTGTGCTTCTCCCTAGTTACTGGGGGTGACCCCTCTTTGGATTTGGGGGGGGCCTTGGTCTTTTACAGGGCTGTGCATCCCCCCAATTTCTGGCGGGTGTCCCCTCTTTGGGGCTGGGACACACACTGGGGTCCCATAAAGGGCTGCAGATGCCCCCTCTATCACTGGGGCATTGCCCCTTTCCTGGGGGACCACGGGCTGTTAACCGCCCCCCCCAGCCCCAGTTCCTGGGGTCACCCGCTCCCCAGGGCTGGCAGGACCTTGCTTCTCTATAGGACCAGTGACCCCCATACTGCTGGGGGATCACCCACTCCTTGGGGTGGGGAAGCCTTGGGTGCTATGTAGGGCTCTTCAGCTCCGCCGGGTTACTTGCGGGGGGGGGGAGTGTCACACACACCCCCCCCGCCCAGAATCAGGGGGGATCTTGGTCCTATATATGACCACCCCCTTGCGATACTGGGGGGCTGCCTGGTCCCTGCCGTAGGGCAGACCCCAATCCCATATAGGCCCATACGCCTTGAGGTGTTTGGGGATCGCCGTCCCCCTGGTGACCCCCACGCTGTCACTGTTGTCACCCCACTGTGCAGGGCGAGCATATGGGGGTCCCGTGTCCCCGGCCGGGAAGCGCGGCGGGGTGATGCCGCCTGCGTAATGGGGAGCAGCTGGCGGAGCAGCTGGCCGCCCCCCCGCCCGGGGCAGCGGGCTACGCTAAGCCACTGGGAGCTTTTGGGAAGGGCTGGGGGGTGGCCGGGTGGCTCTTAAATCCTCGCTGCCCGAGCATCCTTCCCCAGGCTCCGTGGGCGAGCGCCACGGAGGAGGGAGCCCCTGACCGCTGCCCTTCCTCGGGGGGTCCCAGCCTGAGGGCTGCGGGGTCTCTTTGGTGCTGCCAGCAGAGATGCGAGGTGCTGCGGTGCTGGGGGTGAGTGAGCGCATGGTCGGGATGCGGCAAGAGATGGGTGGGCAGGGTGCCGGTCCCCCCGCCGCCTCGGGTGATGGGGTGCTCATTTTGGGGTGCACACAGACGGGAGGTCCTGAGATGCGTTGGGATGTAGCACCTGCCTCTTGCGGGGAAAGATGTGGAGCCGGTGGGCTTGGGGAGCGGCTTTCGACCTAGCGGGGTCAGGGGGAGGGAAGCTGAGGCAGGACGCACGGGTTCCGCTCCTTTCCTCTCCTCGTCACGGTGCTGACTCCTCCGTGGCCTCCGTTGAGTCATTCGGGTCTCCCAGCTGGTATTTTTCCACCCGCAAAATGAGGGGGATGCTTCCCTCTCCTCCTCCTCAGCTGTGGCAGCCTGTGGTGATGGCTGCTGTGTGCCCCGGGGACGCGGCCCCTCTGCAGCCCCCCCCATGCCGGGGTTCCCTCACCTGCTTCGACCGCAGGACCCGTCTGTCTGGTGTGGGATGGCAGCGACGCTCTCGTTGCAGGACAGCCGTCCCCGATGCCCAAATGCTTCCGCGGGTGCCCTTTCCATCTGAGCTGCCCTCCTTGCTCAGGGCTTTTGCACCCACATTGGGGCTTGGGCTGATTTTTAGGGTTGTTTGGGGGGTTTTTTTGGCAATTTGTGCTACTGGCTAGCAGGAATTTGCAGGGAGCTGTTGTCATCATCCGAGCAATTTGCAGCAGCCTGCAGCACGTAATAATCCTCTCTGCCGGGGAACTGCAGGGGACCCCGGTCCCTCTGCAAACCTGGGGGAGAGCAGAGCCACGGGTCCCCAGGAGCCCTGCCAGCCCCTCTGGTGTCAGTTTAATGATCGGGCTCGAGCGGTGTGACGCGCTCTGGTTGTCCCCTGGGATCCTGGCTCAGTGGCCAGCCTGTCCTGCCCATGGGGAATGGCAATGCCACATGGGGCCACAGCTCCTCTTACCCACAGGTTGCGCCTCTGCTAGCGTCTTGGGGAAGCCCCTGCTCCAAAATACCCGGCGTTCCCTTAGGGGGTGGGGAAGGGCAGAGCATCTCTGGGGACCTGAATGTGACTTCGAGGACAAAAGCCAGGCTGGTCCCTTCCCCGGTAGCGCTCATGGCCAGGCATTGCTGCGACTCGTGGTCCTGGAAAGCATCCAGGAGCTGGAAAGCTCTGTGGGATACTTCGGATGAAAGGTGCATTAGCAATGCACAGGATTATTGGTATCTTTTTAATCTCTCTTTTAACTGTCTCTTGGCCTGGCCTGGGGAGGGTTAGGTGGGTGACTGGGAATGGTTTTTTCTCCGTGGACAGGACGAAGCGGCGCAGGACGCTTGCTCCGTTATGGGGAAGACCTGCTGCCTCCCTGGGACAGCATGGGGGGCTTGGGCCACCCTTTGCATCCCCTCTAATCCCGCCACGCTGGCACCTTGTGCTTGGCTGTGCCTGGCGCCCGTGGCTTGTGGTGTGGGGCTGTGGCCGTGGCCGTGCACGCGGAGCAGGGCTGCTGGTCATCTGCGTCCATTTTCAGCCCGGGTTCGGTTTCCTTTTGCATCACCGGTGCAAACGGGAGAGCTAAGCTTCGACCACGGCTGTGCCGGTCTGGATGGCTGGTGTCATGCAAACCGCAGTTTTGTGAGCTGAACCTTCAGGCTGGCGTCCCCGTCTCGGATGGGAGCTCGCCATCCTGAGCCTGGCTTGGAGATTAGCTGCTCCACAGGAGATTTCACACTGCAGGAGCTGGGATGCTGCGATCAGGCTTCGGCTGGCAAAAAAGTGTGGTTACCCCACACTCGGGGGCTGTGCGATGGCCCCGGCTGCAGGGGAAGCCCAGCGCTTTGTGTACCCAGCCACCAGCAACCTTCCTGCTTCGCCGCCGTCTCCAGGAGGCAGGGCTTTAATTCAGAAATATGTGCAAAAGACAGAGCGAGCTCGTTGGGCTGAAAACGCTCCAGGAACAGGGACACGGCTGTAGGGAGAGCGCAGGGGGAGAGCGGGGAGCAAGGGAGCTGCGGGGATGGGATGGGGTTAACATTTCCACGGGGGGCTCCCAGTGGGGCTTGTCTGCAAGTCCCCCCCATACTTTTGGCAGCTGCCGGGAAGGCAGCGCGTGCCGGAGCTGCGGCAGCAAACCTTTGGGAGCCACATCCCAACCGTCCGGCCCTGCAGCCGCTCACCGCAGTTTATTTCCTCTACGCTCCCTTGCTTTGCTTTCTGGTCGCCGGCACGAGCTGCCTCCTCCCACGCCAGCAGAGCTGGAAATAGAGAAGGTTCCCCTTTTTTTTTTTTTTTTTTTCTTTCAGCAGCAGCTGGAGCAGGGGAAATGAGGTTTTTCGGCTACCCGGGGAGGAGGCGTTGTTGGTGGTGGGCGCCAGCAAGGTCCCTGCAAGCTGTCTGGGGCTGCCAGCGTGCCACTGAGTCACAGCCAGCAGCCGCACAAGCCGATGGGTTTTGCGCTAAATAAATAGCGCTCGGTGGGACTGGATGGCTCAGCAGGGGAATGTGAAATGCAATTAAGCTGCTTTTTTTGGCTTTTTTTTTTTTTTCCCCCCTTCTATGCTTTTTAACTAAATGATCTGCAAATTAATTCAGTGCTCGTAGAGGAAAAGGGGCTGTCTGTGGTGCCGGCAACGCTGGGGGCTTTCCTGAGCCGCCCGGTCGCGCTTCTCGTAAGGGTTTGCATTAAACCTCGATGGCTGTGGCCGAGTCCAGGGCTTTTTTCCTGGTGCGTTTCCAGACGGCATTGCCATGTCTGGGCAGGATTTGACCCCTGCAGTGAAGATGGGGACTCCTGGAGCCTGGAGCAAGCGCTGGAGGGGATTGTGCCAGGCCGGGAGCTGGCATTGCTCACCTCAAATCTCATCATCTGGTAATGGCTTGTGCAATCAGTAATTGCACAAGAAAATGCCATTCCAGAGAGAAAATGCACTTCCAGAGATGCTCCGCTCCCCACCGAACCCTTTGCAGCGCCGTAGCTCCGTCGCAGGTCGCTCTGCCTTGGGGACTGGGGTTGCTCCCCCCCGCAGGGACTGCAGACAACCCCGAAACGCTGGAGAGAAAGCGTGGCCGTGGCCGGTCCCGTCACGTTTCTGTCTTTCTGTAAATGAGGGTGTTTGGTCTCATTTTCTGCCGAAAACTAGAACTGGCTGTGGACTTTGAGGTAGCGTATCTTGGGGGAAATAGGAAATCACAGAAACGTGCGGTCAGCATCTCACAAAGGTCCTTATTGTGTTTTTTGTTGAACGTGCAAAACAGGGCGGGGGGTTTGCATGGGGTTTTGTCTCTAAAAACCTTTGAAACCTGCAAACCTTCCCGTGTCCCCGGCCCTTCCATCGCATCCAGCTCTGCGCTGCGTGGGGCACGGCCCTGAGCTTGCAAAATGTCCCCAGCTCTTAATTAAGCAGATTTTGGAGGCCGGCTCCGATGCTGGCTGGACTGCTGCCTCCGCCAGAGCTTCCCCACCTACGTGGTCCGGACCAGACACACCACGTCCACGCGACAACGGGTGAACGTCTCGCATCGAGGGGCTGCGTCGAGGCCAGAGTTTGAGTGAATTTCCTGCTATTTAAGCTTTTTCCTCCCCCCAGCTTTCCCTCTGCCATGTGTTGTATAATGAAACCAGGCACCCATTAAGGCGCTTAACTCCCCTTCTCCTCCCCTCGAATCGGTGCTGCCGGCGTGCCAGGTACGTAATGCAAACCTCCCGGCACGCGGCTCTGCGCTGCGGTGGTTTCCCCCGCGTGCAAAAGGGCTGGTGTGGTCTTAATGCCTGAGTCTAATCACCGCTGTGAAATATTAATTAATCTGGCTGCTGTTGGAGCTCTGCGCGCGCGCTGCGGCGTCGGAGCGGCAGGCTCGGCCGGGCAGTGAAGTAAATAACGGAGGGGCAAATCCGTTGCTGGTGTAAGCTGGCAGCGGGGCTGATTTACGTCCCACTGCTCACCGTGGAGTTGTTAAAGCTGGATTTGATGCCTGCGTGCCTCGCGCTGTCCGCATTTGGGAGGGGGGAGATGGGAGGGAGCGTGTTTGGGCAATTCCAGGTGGGATTCAGACGTGCTGGCACCAGCGTGGATTTGGCCTTTGGAGCAGCTCCCATTTTGGGGGGTCCCTTCGGGGACTGGGGGGAGCCCCTGGCACAGAGCCGCGCGCCGGGGCTCTGCGTGGAGCCGTGGTGTCTGCCCCGGCGAGCCCCGGCTGCGTCGGTGGAAGCGAGGCGAGAGCGGCGCGTGGAGGAGTGCCAGGGGGAAGCTGCGAATTTAATTGCTGAGCTAAAAGGCTTTGCGCCGACGGCTCCGAGCGGGCTACGGGCGATGTCTGGGAGAACGTTTCCCTCTCCGGCGTGCTCCTGTCCATCCCGCTCAGCAACATGAGAAATACGTCCTGGCAGCGGCAGCCTTGGCTCGCCAGTGCTGGGCGTCTCTGCTTTTCCTTTGCTGTTGGTGCATGGAAATATTGCGCTGTCCCTTCGTGCCGGCATCAAGAGACGCAGCTCGCTGCGGTCAGCGCTGGCTTGTGCTGCCCTTGGAGGTTTGGGTCTTCTGCGACGTCCTCGAAAGCGTCTCTGCTCACAGATGAGCTGTCAGCTTTTATAACACCCCCTTTGCAGATGCTGACTCTTACCGAAGGACGCTTGGATGAGCGGTGATTAACGAGCGGGGAAGGGAATAAGCCGTGGCCGTGCAGCCCGAACCGTTCAGGAAGGTCAGGAGCTATTAATTAATGTCAGGACATTGCTCCAAATTACAGAGCTGCGGGGGCGAGCTGGGTTCGGCCCCCTCCCCGGCTCTGCCTCCCCCACTGAAGGTGATGGAGGTTTAACGCAACCACCCGGGGTCCCCCATCTTTTCATGGCTGCTCTTTTCCAACAGCTCTTCTTTGCACTGGGCTGATCTGGACTGCTCGATCCAGATCCCCTCCCGGCTTGGGGGCTGCCATTGCCTGCCCCTGCCAGGGCACGGGGCACCTCGCTGTCCTCGCCCCGTTTCTGCACGGCACGCTGTGAGGAGGGCATTGGGCCACGATTTTAATCGGTGCCCAGGGCGTCTGGCTCTCTTAAACGCGATTAGAGCGAGATTTACTGGCTTGCTTTACAGCCTGCCAGCCCGTGGGGTTGTGCTGATGTACATCGGGATCTGCCCTGGCTCTGTGGGGGTGCGGAGGCAAATGGAGGCTGGTTGGCGCAGAAGCTGGATTTTAATGTAGGTTTTCCTGCCTCTCAAATCAGTGGCAGAAGCTCAGAGGAGCACCCGAGCAAGGCTTTCCCTTGGGAGAAGCTCCCAGCCACGCTTGCTTACGGCTCCGGGCTTTCCCCTGGGAACGGTTTTCGGGGAGGAGGGGGATCTGCAAGTTGTGCCCCGCGTCTCTTCCATCCTTCGTGGCACCAAGTCCGTCCCTGCTCCCTGCCAGCATCACTTGTTTCTTCCCTTCCCTGATATTTTCCCCTCGCCTCCCGTGGGCTGGGGCTCCTCGCTCCATCCCTCTGCCCACCCTGGGGTGGATGGAAAACAGGACTAACGGGTCTCTGGGCCAACTTGAATATTGCTCAGTGACATTTCCAATGCGTAGCAGGGAGATTTCATCCTTTTCCCCCGGGCAGGCTCACCCGCCAGGTGCCAAAGTGCTGAGGGAGTCAGAGGGTGCGTATGAAGGAGACTCTCGCATCAGCTGCGTAAATGAGATTTTGCTAAGCAGATTAGAGAAAGGGCTCTGGTTCGGTGCGGGGCTCGGGGGAAGACAACGCTGGGCTGACGGTACCTCCCCTACCTTCGGGCCGGTGTTTTTGCTTGGCGTTTAGAGAGCGACCTTCTTGGGATATTAGGTTTAATGAGGGATTGTGCGTGATTTAATTGAGATTTATTTGCAATCAGTTGGAGTGCCCTTATTAAGTAAATTCCAGGCCTCGAATAATATGGCCATAAGGTTTTCTAGCCGTGCTTATTGCCAGGATGCCGTTAAAATGGGGACGGGGAGGGGATTAAGGAAGAAAGGCTTAAGGTCGGAGCGCTGGTGGGAGAGCGCGTGGTTGTTTTGGGAGGTGAACTGGGACTGGGTCCTGTTCTCAGCTGGCCATACTGGATCCCAAAAATCCCAGTTACAGCTGGTACCGGTTAACCGCCTCCTGGAAACGCATGCAACGAGTTTATCCGAAAGCCTCGGGGCTCGTGCCGGTGTCGGAGAAGCTAAGTGGGGGTTATGCTAGCCAGCCACGGTCGCTGGGACTGAAAGACCGTAATTGCCCCCAATTAGATCAACTTTCTCGGAGCTGAGCTATTAAAGCAAAAGGCCCTTTTGGCTCGCTTTGCCCCCCGGCGAGAGCGCAGATGTGACCTGCTGCGGCTGAGAGTGGCGGTGAAGAGCCCGATAAATGCCACTGGGGTGTCCCAGGCGGGTGCAAGACGGAGGTGACACACGTAGCTTGGGTCGCTGCGGGAGCCGATGCTGCTCCTGAGTTTCCCACCGTATTCCCTCCACAGGGAGAGGGTCGAGTTATGTTTCTCCATGCCTCAATTTACCTGATCTTTAAGAAAATCCATGTCCTTGGTTCCCAGAGCGGCGGGCGGCCAGTAGGAGGAGAGCGTGACGCACCGCGCGGGTCCGTGCTCGCGTGTCTGTCGCATCCCTGGATGCTGTTTTGGGGTCAGCTCTGACCTGCTGAGCCTTCCCCCTCGTTAGCGCTGCCCGCAAACGAGCGATGCTTCATGTGCTGAACCCGAGAGCTTTGGGCTCAAGGGACCTGGAAAAACCGCCCCCGTCCCCCCCCGCTTTGGGGCCCTCCGAAATGCCCAGCTCCCCGGCCGCCCCCGCGTACCGGTGCAGAGCAAAGCCAGCGCCGTTCCCAGCTGCCATCGGAGCTGCCTCGGTGACTCAGCAGCCGTGCTGAAAGCTCCCTTATTTATTTAAACGGCTGCTCCCGCTCGGCTGAGCATCCCCTGCAGCGATGCTGCCGCTGGGCCGGCCCCAGCTGCCGCTCGGCGAGGAGGAGAGCGATACCCGGCACCCTGAGCCCCCCGGTTTGCTCCGAACACCATGGCTTTGACTACCTGGGCTCTCGGCCCCGCGCTGCGGCTCTGTGCCGCCGGCCCTGCCTGCTCCTGGGAGATGCTGCACGTGGCCGGAGCAGGTACCTTGTCCCCGCTTTGCTTTTCCCCAGGGTGCTGGGTTGGATCTCCTGGGAGGGGGAAGCCACTTTGGCTGCCGGCGACCTTCAGCGTCATCTTTCTGTTTTTTAAATGCCTTGTGCCAGCTTGGGCCGGAGGAATGTGTTGCGGCTGCGGGGTTTTTGTCCTCGCAGGGGAATGCTGCCGGTCAGTGCCTTGCTTGGGGCCGGAGCTGTGGCTGCGGGGCTGGTGCAAGGGCACGAGGTGTACGGGGTTGGCATGGTGGGTGCTAAGGAAACCGGTGTCCGGAAGAAGAAATGTCTGTGAGACCCTTGTCAGGTAGCCAGGCTGGGGGGGTTGTTGCTAGCCCCGGTGTTAGGGTTTGGTGCGGTGAGGGTCTGGGCGGGTCCCATATAGACCAAGCACAGGGCTGATTTCAGCCCTGGCATCAGGACCAGACTTGGGTTTGTTGCTCTCTGGAGAGCCCTTGGCGGGAGGAAATAAACCAAGGGAAAATCTTCCTCTTTCCTCAAGGTCTGTGTCATTTTTACGCTGCTTTTTTAAGCATTTATCGTCTCCCTGTTGTGCCTGTGCATGTGTAGGCTGGGCAAAACCGAGCGAAGGCAGGGGTTTGGGGAAGGAAAGTTTCTCTTGGTTTCATGCAAGCAGAGTAAGCGACACCCTTTCAGCACCCTGCTGCAGGGAGCTCAGCCCTCTTACCAGACATCAGAGAGTCTCATCTGGAGGCAGTGCTCCGCGGGAAGCCCTGTCCTTCTGCTGGGCCATGGTGGGATCCTGCCCAGCGGTGGCCTGACGTGGCTTTGGGTTGAGCAACGTTCCTGCTTTGCGTTCATCCCCCCGCACCGTGGGACCGATGGGTCACCCAGGTCCCCTCTTCCAGCAGGCGCCTTGGGTCTTTGTCTCTCTCCCGCTGCTGCTTTCGTTAGGTGAGGCCTTAAAAATCTCCTGCTTGGAAGAAGAGGTCGTGTTAGGTGAGAGGGAAGGCATTAGATTTAATTATGCAGTTATTATTGATAGCATCCGTGCTGTGTCTCCTCTTCAGCTTCATTCATCAGGATGAGGGTGGTGGATTGGGAACGCGGCTGGGCTCTTTGCTCCTCTGCCAGGGCTAGGAATGTTCATTAATCCTGAAAATACTCCAAAGAGACATTTCTGGAGGTGAGATAATTACCAAGGAGGCTGCGGGAGGTGGAGGGGACCTGGCTTCTTGGCTAATGGGATCGCTCACGGGGAAACTCTCCAGTTATTTTGCAGGGAGAGCTCATGGTCCGTGCCGAGACGCCGGCAGGGACGTGTGGCCCGGCACGGTGAGATAAGTCACGCTGCCTCAGCCATCCCGGGCGAGGGGAATTTATTAAGAGGATTCGGGAGATCATCAGACGCTCGTTTGTGTGAATGGCAAACGAGAATTTATTAAGAGGCCAGATGAAAGGTACTTTGGAAAAAGAGCAAAATCGATCGAAGGCGGCTGGGAAGGGAGGAGGGAGAGCTGATACGAGACGTAGAAATAAAATATTGGACAGCGAGAAGGTGCGGAGGGGTTTGCGGGGAGAGCACGAGAGGGGGACGGACGTCTTTGCCGCTGCAGCCTTGCTGGGAGTGCTGGGCCTGGGGACCCCAAAGGGGACCCCAAAGCAAGCGGCAGCCTCCCCCGCGCGAGCGCCCGCCGTCGGAGGCAACACGCTCAGGAAGCGAGCAAGCACATTGCAGGAAGCGAGCGGTGCCAGCGCTGGGAGCTGGCGCAGTGAGCTCATGCGTTCCAGCGGGAGCGGTCGCTGGCTCCCGCCGGCACAGCCTTTGTCCCCCCAGCTTCTGCTTCGCGGCGGCGGTTGCCAAAAAGCAGCCCCGAATTACTCACGCTTCCCCGGGCTCGCAAAGGCCGGCGCTTTGGGGTGGCTGACACCAGTCTCCTCTGTGGGGTGCAGCATCCAAGTAACGCCAGGCCTCGGGGAAAAAATGCATTGTGCTGGAGCAGGGGGATCCTGGCGTGCAAAGCCCTCGGAGCGGCGCCGGGGAGGGTATCGCTTTTTTTTTTTTCCTTTCCTTTTTTTAAATAAACAAACTGTGCAGATATTCATCAGCGGCCGGGCAGTGCTGGTCCAGCTTTTTCGCAGGGGGATGTATCAGGGTGGTGGTACCCACGGATGCTGAACTCTCTGGTGCGTGTGGAAGCACGACGGATGCTTGAGAGCCTGCCTGGACCGCTGGCCGTCCCCGAGCCGAAGACGGGGGGATCCCTGGCTGCTGCGGAGGGTGTGCTGCAGCCCTGAGAAACGGGATATGGCACAGGGAGAAATATCCAGGTTGCAAACGATCCCTGCCTCCCTGGGCGGCTCCCCGAAAGCGGAGCAGGGGATTGCAGCCACGTTTGGGATATTTGGCGGCTAGGGCTGATAGCTTTGCTCTGAGTTGGGATGAGGCTGATGCCTGCCGTTCGCTGGCCTGCGGACTTGCTGCTGCGAGGGGTTTTGGGCCTCGGAGAGGCTGCGTGGGGCACAGCTTGTGCATCGGGGACAAGCTGCTGTCATGTCTGAGGCCCCTCAAGAAGAGGGGCTGGGTATGGTTGTGTCGGTGTCCTGCGAAACGCAGGTCACTTGGTGCTCCCCTCGAGGGAGAGGGACCGCGGTCCGGCAGCCCCAAAGGTAGGGGGGCAGTCGCAGGTGTTTGGTGTTTCTCAACAGCTCAGCTTTGGAGCTGCGAACAGAAAAAGGCATTTTCCTTTCATAGCCTTCGTAAGATGCTCTCTCTTCGTTTTCCGTCTTGCTGTCTCCAGCAGCCTGTGCTCTCTGTATCGCTGCTGGCTCTGTGGGGAGCGTGGGGCAGGGTGCGGGTAGCGTGTCCTCGGGTGAGCGGTTGGAGGAAAGAGCTCTTGGTCTGAGGACCCGCAAAAGAGGATCTTGCAAAATAGAGGGGCAGAGATTTAAGGGAACTTTGGACATCTTGGTCCCTGGGGGCCGCTTTCTTGGGTGAGAAAAGCAGATAACCCTGCAGTCCTACGTCAAATGATGCTGGTCACCAGCCAGTTCCCTGCCTCTCAGCTGTGTTTTCCTTCCCTTGTTTTTTCTGGCTGCAAAACTCTGAGATGTCATCAGCTTGGTGCCCTGTCCTCTTCCCAGGCTTCCCTACTGAATCCAAGGATATGTTTTCCACCAAAGGCACCTCCACACAGGGCTTTGCCCTGGAGCTGAGGATTTTGTCCCTGCTGACCAGCTCTGCCTCCTCTCTTGCAGGTGTGTGCGGCTGCTGCGGCGCCCTGCGTCCCCGCTACAAAAGACTTGTCGACAACATCTTCCCTGAGGACCCCGAGGTAAACGAGGCGCGGCTTCACACACCGAAGCTCCAGTGCTCGGGCTGCAGGGAGGTGGTGTGACCTGCCCAGAAACAGCTCCTGGGAGGCGGGCGATGCTTTGACTCCATAAGACCGTGCCTGGAGGGTTGGATTTTCCTTTAAAGCCTGTTTGTGAGCAGAAATACAGAAGCAGCTCCTACCCAGCCACATCAGCCTGGAGGGACAGGCTTCCTTTCCCAAAGGAGCCAGGCAGATGCACCATCCGAGGACGGATGGATGGGAGGATGGGGGACTGGACCTGAAGGCGTGCGTCCTTCCCTTTGCAGCATAAGGAAAGCAGCTTCTAAGAGCGGGGGTCTCTTGGGGCCTCAGCCAGGCTTTCGAGCTCAAAAGCTGCTTATGCTTCCAGGATGCGGGGAAGCTGGTGCCCTGCTTGCTGCCTTGCTGAATTGGAGATGGGGGATGCCTTGCCACCTGCGCCTGGAGCATCCCAGATCTGGCCTCTTTGTCTCCTTTTCACAGCCAAGACGCGAAGGCAGTGGAAGAAGGGCTCCCAGCTGGGGGTAGCGGGGCTGGGGTTACCCGGGGAGGCGATGGGCGCCTGTTTTGTCATGGCACTGGCAGCGAAGCTGAACAAGAGAGGAGGCTGCTGCCGAGCCACGCGGAGAGGAGGAAGCACCGCAGTTGTCCACGCTGCGGGGGATAGGGGCTGGCAGCTTGGCACACTCCTGTCGTTTGGCCTCAGCAGCCTGGAGGTGTTGATGTCCCTGTCTGCCCCTGTCCTCCTTGGTGCTGGGGCATTGCTAGGGGCTGGCAAATGGTTCTCGTTGTATTTACAGTGTGGGGTGCTCGGTGGAGACTTGCGCTGGGGTCTCCCCTGGCTGATATGCATCAGAGAGCACTCAGCTGAGGCCAAATGCAATCCTCGTTTGCCTTCCCTGGTGTACAAGGTGTGGGGAAGCGCTGGGATGGGACTGGCGTGCTCCAGACCTCTGGCATCGCTGCCGAGGTTTGCTGCAGAGATGCTCCTGATGTTTGCCGGGTCTGGGTGTGAGGCCGTGACCCTCTGCGCTGCTGTCTTTCAGGATGGGCTGGTGAAGACCAACATGGAGAAGCTGACATTTTACGCCCTGTCTGCCCCAGAGAAGCTGGATCGCATCGGTGCCTACCTCTCCGAGCGGCTCATCCGAGACGTGAGCCGGCACCGATATGGGTAAGGGCTGGGAGGCTGTTTCAGCCACCCCAGTGATTGGCATAACGATGGGCCACTAGATAGTAGAGGGGGCTCAGGCAAGGGGGAGGATGCGTGGGGTACGCAGCTCCTGCGTGCTCCAAGGTGTCCTGAAGCTATGAGCACGTTGCAGAGGGACCTGAGCATGTTCTGCCTCCGAAAGTGAGACATGGGAGCACGCAGGGATGTGCAAACTCCTTGCAAAGTTGCAAGGGACTGGGCAAGCTGGGAGCCACGTGGTGTTTCCCTGGCATCGTGCTGTCCGTGCTTGAGGAGGTTGCGTGTGTATGGTGTTTGTCCCCAGCAGCAGGACTGCCGTCATCAGGAGCCTGTGGCATCCTCCTGGCCTTTTAAAACCCCACGGTGGCTCTTCCAGAGCCAGATGGAAGTCTGGCTAGGTGTGGGCAAGCAGCTAAACAGGGTGGCCCTGGCTGCAGCTTGCTGGGGGTTATTCAGGACAGGCCTGGGTGCGTTGCACCCCATGAAAATCTCTATTGAGCTATGGTGACGTGGCACAAGTGGGAGTAAGGATGAGGTGCTTTTGCAGAGAGCACGTGATGGGGATGCGCTGGGCTGGATGTTTGCTCTGTCCGGCTTACCTGCGTGGTCCTGGCTGGGCCCCGTTCCCTTCGCCTTCCCTCCCCTCGTCGCTTCTAGCAAAGCTTTGCCGTGTTTACTGCAAGGAGAGCAGCGCCTGCCTGGAAATAGCTGACTGCCCTGATTAGAAATGCTGGGGGAGGACGGGAGGGCTTCTTCCCTTTGAAATAGCTCCTGGATTGATTCGTGTTGTCTCCTGAACAAAGCCGCGGCAGACAAACGTGGCTCAGCTTCGTGGTGCGAACCTCAGCCTGCCTTTTATCCTGGGGGAAGAGAAGCCAGCAGCCTGCCTAAGAAGCGTTGAGGTTGGAAAACCTTCAAAGCCTCATCCACATCACCCGTCATCAGGAGTGACAGGACATTCAAAGCTCTGCCTGATGTTCTGCGGTTTAAGCGGCTGTTAACAGGCTCTGCTTGCTATGTTGGGAAAAGAAAGGCTTTCAAAGATTTTTGACACCTAATGACAAGCCTCGGCGGGCGGAGGGGGGAATATATTCCTTCCTCCACTGCTTGTGCATATAGGCTCGTAATTGGGTTGGAGCACTAGCTAATTTTCAAAGTCGAACTTTGAAATGCCTTGAAATAGGTTTGGATCAACCTTTTGTTGGTAGCTCGGTGCTGGCTGGAGCAGCAGGGCTTGCCCCGCTGCAGACACCATAGCCAGGCTTTGAAAGAGCAGCCGAGCACGTGGGTGCCTCTCCTGTGCGTAAGATGAAGGTAGCCTTGATTTCAGCCCTGTTGGGTGTCTTTTTTGTTACCTTTATCGCTAAAAGGAGAAAACGTTCGTGTTTGTGTTTGCAGCGATGCAACCCGCCGTCTGTAAGAGGATGGTTGGGGTAGGGCGGAGGTGACAACTTCACACATGTCCCTTTTCCCTCTTGGTGGCCCGTGTCTGGTTGTCCCCGAAAGAGAAGCCACGCTGTTACACTAATGTTGGGCACAGAATGTTGTTTTCAGCCTTGTTTCCTGTGAGAAAGGAGCTTGACGCTTCATGCTGGTCGTCGGTCACCTCTTCAAACCTTTTTTTTTTCCCTCGGGGCCAGTTTTAACCCAGTTTGACAGATAGGTAGGAGCCTCACAGATCCAGGAATCACTGGCTGCTTGTTTTCACAGTATCTGGAAGAGCTGTAATGGAGCCTGAAGGACAGGCTGCAGTGTGAGCTCAACCACGCTACGAGACACCAGAGAATCTATTTAAGACTGGAGCTCTGGGGCCTCAGGAGAAGGGATCGGTCTTGCTGTGTTTTACCAGCTGGAACCTGGAAGTTCAGGGTTTATCAGACACCTCCTTTTCCCCCGAGAGGGCAGTTTGCCCCCCCAGTTGCCCTTTAATGCGCAGGCAGGGCTGGTGCAAGTGGACGGGCAGCTCCTGCCCACCTCGCTGCCGGCGAGCTCGGTGCTTTCGGGTTTCCCTCTTGCAGCACAAGCTGGTGGCTGCTGCATGCCACCCAGGCTGCGAATCCAGCCGGGCGAGGAGCTGGCTCAAAAAAAGGAGCTTAAAGGCGGAATTGTGCTCGATATAAAGAGATCTGCGCTTGCCACCTCCTGCTTTCTTGGCCGCGGCAGACCTGGGCTTGATGCGAGCTGCCATGGTACAAAGGTTTGCAGCTGCACGGAGAGCAGGAGTCAAAGGGAGGTGGTAAGGAGCTGGAAAGTTTGTTTTACTCCCAGTGTCCTGGTACCAGGTCCATGTCGGGCGTTTGGGTACCTCAGAGGTCCTGCAAGAAGAGCTGGAGCTGTGAGACTCGGTGCGATCACCATTTGGGGTTTTTCTCTGTTTTGGGCAACTCCAGCTGGGATAAATGTCTGCTCAGAGCGGTCAGAGGCTGGGGTTTGCTGCTTTGCTGGGCTTTATGCACACAGTGGACGACCAGCGCCTGGAGGTCAGTGTGGTCGCTGCACAAGCACCCCATCCAGCGGCTCTGGCTGCCGTGTTGGTAACGAACCAGACGCTGTTGGTGCAGAAAGCGTCGCAGGACCAGCCTGTGAACAGGCTTCGCTAGAGCCTCTCCGAGCAACCGGTCCAATTTGTCTTGGAAACACGAAGCAACACCTGGCAAATTCTGCAAATTGCAGTGTAAGCATCTGGCCACCTCCGTAACGGGCACCCGATCGAGATTCGTCGCTGGGCGCGAGGTCTTCCAACTTCCTCCCAGAGGCAGGAGCATCGCAGGGCTGGTTTAATAAATAGCCTGGGAGATGCTCCGTAGCAGCTTGCGGCAAAGCCAGCTGCCAGAGGGTGGTCTGCGGGTGAGCTCAGCCCGGTCAGGAGGGATGGTGAAGGGATGTGCTGTGCTCAGGGAAGCCCCCTGCGTGGCCCAAGGACCTGTCATGGATGCGTCCCCTCTTGCTGATGTATTTGAACCATGTTCTGCGCTTCCCCTGTCCCCGTTCAGCACGCAGAGCCAAGACTGAGCGATTGAGCCGCATCCCCGGAGGAGGGATGGGGACCGAGGTAATGCTGGTGTGGGCAATGCTGCATCCTGCTCCGTGCGCTGCTGGAGGAAACCCTGCTCGCCCCAGGAACTCCTGGGGCGATGCGAATAAGCTTTGCAGGGTTGCTTTATTTTAAGCGCAGCTTTTCTGCAGCACATCAGTCTCATTCTGTGTTCTCGTCCTGTCCCTCCTCCCTGGCCAGGACCAGCTGGGTCTGCGGGAAAGGCTGCGTTTGACACTGAGCCCACCCTGTACAAAGCCCAGCGCTCCCTCATGGGATATAAAGACCAGTTGAGGGCAAGGGAATCCCACGAGCCGTGGTGGGGGAGATGCAAGGTGTTGCTGGCAGCCTTGGTCCTGGGGCAGTTGGGTCTTCGCTAGGAGGGGAGAGATGCTGGGAGGATAAAAATATCCCAAGGGTATTTTGGGTGTAAAAGTTTTCTCCTTGGGTTGGCCAGGGCAGGAGGTCGGCATTTTGCTGGTGGGCACCCAGGCAGTTTGGGAGAGGGGAGGAGGAGGGATGGCCGCGGGCCCATGCCGCTGTCGGGGAGTGACCCTGGCCTCTGCCTGCTCCCAGGTACGTGTGCATTGCCATGGAGGCCCTGGACCAGCTCCTCATGGCCTGCCACTGCCAGAGCATCAACCTCTTCGTGGAGAGCTTCCTGAAGATGGTGGCAAAGCTGCTGGAGTCGGAGAAGCCCAACCTGCAGATCCTGGGGACCAACTCGGTGAGTAGGGGTGCAGTGGGAGGTGGCAGCACCCTGCTGACCCTGTCCTTGCCTTTCCACCCTGCCTGTCACCCCCACATCTCTGCACAGTGCCAGGGCACGAAACCTTGTTGGGAAAGGACGGGGAGCAGCTGCAGGGGAGGATTTGTGGTGTCCCCTCTCCTGTGTCCTGCCACACATGAGATTTCTGAGACCCCGGCTGTGCTGCCTGTGCGCTGTCCCTGCTGTTTGCTGTCTGTGCCCAGTCGCTGGTCTCTGATCTCTGCTGCCATGCCTTCCCTCTCTTGGATTCAGCTGTTCCTAAATGAGCCCGAGGACACAGGGGCTGTCAGCGGTTTCGGACAATAAGCCAACTTAGGAGGTGATCCCCATGGATTTGGGGAGCTCTTTGTGCTCAGAAAAGGGCTGGCTTAAACAGAGCTGCTGCTTGCAATAAATGGCTTAGCCGGACCAGGGATGTGTCGGTCACAGACATAAAATGAGGGGAAAGGAGAAGCATGGATGAACAAAGGTGACGACCTCCCAGCATCCAAACCGCTGATCCTGGCTGGCAGCCAGCAGCCGCTTGCGCATGGCCTTTCTGCTGGTTTTTACTGGGAACACTGGGCGTACCTGGGCTTGCGAGGGCTCTGCCAGTGCTCGGTAGCTTGGCTTGGACAAGCAGCGTCTGTCCTTGCTGCTTTTTAAGTGGGGGTTTAGATGGAGCTGATCATCCTGTGGGCAGGAGGGTGGATGGGGTAGGTGCTCTCTCGAGCGCCTGGGAAACGCACGGACAGCTCAGCCCTGAGCTTTAATTCTCTGCTGTGTGTGACAGGGAGAGGGACGGGATTAATGCTTCTGCTGATGCCTCCCGGACAGGGTAGCACTGCGTCCCGTGATGCTTCTCTCCTCCAGGAGCCGGCACGGTCCCGGACACGGGGTTGTAAATGCCTCTGCGGAGGCATGGGCAGCCGAGCGGAGAGCTTTCACACCCCGCTCTCCCTCGCAGCTAACTGCACCCGACTGAAAGCGGTGTGAGCTGCCCGTCGGCAAAACTGTTAATCCACAGCCCTTGAAGAAGTGGCAGGATCGATCCCTCGGTTGAAACCCACTGCCAGCAACACCTTACCATGCGGTGATGCCACCGTAAGCCCTGGATGTGCTGCAGGGGCTGCCTGGGAAAGCCCCTTGCAACGGGAGCAGGGTCTCTGGGCAGCACCCACGTCCCTCTGCCCAAGGGTGGCCCAAGCTCCATGGGAGACCGAAGAGGTGTTACTTGCTGTCCAACCTTCTTGATCCGTCCCAGTGGCAAGCAGCTGGGTCTCTTGCTAAGAAAACACCCTATGTTGCAGTGCAGCCCTGCCTGCAGATGCATGCAATATCCCCTTGCCCAACCCCTGAGCTGTTTGGGAAATGCAGGGGTTGTCCCAGGGTCCAGAGGGACCTGGGGTAGAGGTAGGGTTTACAGCTCAACTCAGCCAGCATCTCCCTCTCCGTGGCCGCTCTCCGGACGCTCCTCAGGTCCTTGGATGGTGCCCAAGCAGAGCCCTGCATCAGAGGGGCCACCGGCACGTGGCACGGAGCTGAACCTCAACAGGAGCCACCGGCATGGAGCCAGGGAAGGGACAGCCCTCGCCGCAGGGGCTCACGGTGCCCCACGGCAGAGGCTTCAGCGGACCAGCCCCATCACAGACATCCTCGAGCGGGAGGCATTGAGTCAAGGCAGGACAGAGCCCTGCCTCGTGTTTCCTGCCCGTGCGGAGCAAACCTCCCGTGTTCAGGCACCCGTGGAGAGGAGAGGTGGTCCTGGAGCATGGATCAGTGTTTCCTTAGCACCGCTGTCACTGTGGTCAGGAATCTGTAGCGGGTGTTTTAATGAGGAGTCCGGATCGGGAACGATGGTTTCGCGATGCGTTTTTTTTGCCCTCTCGAGCGTGGCGGCATTCAGAGGGCAAATAGCACAGAAAACTTGTGGGCTTTTATAGAAAAGTGAGTAATGATAATGAGACACTTCTTCCTCTATCTGCTAATGAGGAATGTGCCTCAGGCTCGTGTTTAATTAGAGGGTGCTGTCTCAAGCAATCTTCACAATAACGGAGCTGATGGCAAAGGCGGGAGGAGGTTGTTTATAGAAGCCTGCTCCAAGTGAGTCATTCTCCGCGGCGTGAAATCTCGCCTGAAGCACGTCTCCCTCCTCGCACAGAGCCAAGGTGTCGCGCTGCAGAGGGGCCGATCCCGGGGACCAGCCCGCCGGGCTCCACGGCCGCAGCACTGGAGGCAGCGGCGAAAATCCAGCGTCCCGTGATCACTATAACCCCGTCCCATAATCCCCGGGGTGAACATACGGAGCTGCAGCTTAAATCCACTTTGGTTTCTCATCCTCTTTACGAGGCTGCTGGGCAACCTCCCCACTTTGGGTAGGAACCATCTAATTTCCAGCTCGATGTCATTCCCGTTTTATTTTTCCTCGAACCAACATTGATCTTTCATTTAAACAGCTCTTCCCCCGCCTTGATGTTCCTCTTCTGATGTATTTATGTCTGATGTATTTATAGGTGGCAGCGTTATCCCTTCCCAGCCGTTGTTTTGCTTCTCCAAGGCAGCCGCGCTCCTCGCAGTTCTCCTGCGCTTGCTCCCTGCTCATCCCAGCCGTGTTTCAGTCGGAGCTTGTCGGCTTCAAGCACGGGAGCCCCAAGCTGCCCAGCCCCGCACCCCTTCAAACCACAGCAGAAATACTTTTGTGTTTCAATGGTTTAAATTGTTTTCGCAGTGGAAATAAGGCATGAAGCTCCGGAGCGGCTTTTTGGCTGGGATGCGGTGCCCGTTAGTGAAAATAAGTCGCTTTCCCTGAAGGCTTGATGCCTCCTTTCCTGCTGGCCCAGCTCTCGCTGGGTTATTTCTGTGTGTCCTGGTGCTGCTTTTTGCCACTGGGCAGTGGGACCGGGGTGGGCATCTCCTGTAAATGCTGCATGGTACAGCACCCTTGGAGGGGCAGCCAAGGCTTGGAAAAATGCAATAGTCTATGAGAAAGTGGCAGAGTCCTAAAAATGTCCTGTTGACAGAGCAAGGAGGCTTTGAGGATGACTTTTCTCTGTTCTTGGCTGCTTTTTGCAGCCTCCTGGCCCTGCTGGAGGCTGCAGGCTGGAAATGGATGCAGAGAAGGCAGCTGCCTCCGGCTGTTGGCAGATGTGAATGCTGTGCCGCATCCAGTGTCACCAGGCATAGTGGCAGCACCCGGGGATGTCTGTCCCCCGAGGACAGAGCCGGGCAGGGCTCGCTGTGCCTGGCAGCCGGCCGGGGCAAGGGGGAAGCTGCCGTCGGGGCAGGGAGCTGAACTGTGGGTGCTGCTGGCGTGGATGGGTGGGCTGGCAATCCCCAGGGCCTCGACAGCTTCAGAATAAGGAGTGCTGATGAGGTGGTCCTGTTTGGTTGCCTGATGACACGAAACGAGCTGCCGCCCTCCGCGTGGGTGTGGGGTTGGTACCTGCAGATACAGGCTGCAGAGAAGCTGTTTCCTTCCTTTATTTCACGATGCTTTTTGGCCACGGGACGCTTGGGACGGCTCTCCCGGAGCTGCCGCAGGGAGCCCTGTTACTGCTCCTCGCTCTGCATCCTGCCCTCACCTCCCGTTGCACGTGGAGTTGCCATGAGCTTAAAAAAAACCCCCACTTCACGCGCTGCCTGGTACAGAGGTTTCTTATATAACAGCCCTGCATTTTTCTGGTGAGTAAGAGGAGTTTATCAGTTGGAGCTGGTCCCTGCACTCTGGGAACAGTTCCTGGCGGGGCTGAGCCGGCTCCTTCGCTTGCGCAGAGCCAGCCTTTGCAGCTGACATTATTAATAGCCTGGCGCAGCGGGTGCATCCTGATCAGTGCCTGCGTGATGCGCTGGGACAGGCGGGCTGGCTTTGCCAGCTGCGGAGGGGCACCGGTGGGCCGTTCGCCTGCTGCTCTCCTGGCAGGGCTGGATGCCGGCAAATGCAGGAAGCAAGAAGTGAGAAAAGCCTGCGGATAGGGTTGGGGTAAAGAAGGAGCTCCCGTGCAGCATGGCATCTCCAGAGGGTGCTGAGCACCCTAAGAAATGCCGGGTGGACAGGTAACCAACGCCTTGGAGGTAGGTTAGGTCCTCCCAGCTGGAAGAGGAACCCAGCAGTCCTGATGCCTTGGCCCGGGACAGCTCACCTGAGCGACGTGGGATTGCTCGGTGCGACCGCGGAGCTTCGTGCCACGCTGTCGTAAGCAATGGGGCTGCACCGGCATCGGCACCGCGCTGTGGTGCAGCGTCTCTGGTGGAAGCACGTCGTGCTTACGGTGTGAGCGGGTGCCTGTAGCAGATGTTTGACGTGGTTTAGTAGTGGACAGGTACGGTTGGACTCGATGATCTTAAAGGTCTTTTCCAACCAAATGATTCTGTGTCTGAGGAGCGGTACGTGCGTGCAGCTGAATCCTCTGCCTCTGCTGTCGGGTCAGGGCTGGGGTCTTTCCCAAGGGCTCCTTTGCATCTCTTGGCTGATTTCTGAGCCTGGAGGAGAGCATTTCTAGTGAGCAGCTTCCGAGATCGAGTGCATGGGCATCGTTGCTCTCCCAGTGTTGCTGGATAGCAGCTGGGGTGGTTTTGGGGATAGCTTGGACAGGGAGCATCCTCTCCCTTCGTTGCATGCCCACGCAAACAGCCTCCACTTCGCCAGTGTGCTGAAGCGGGCGCAGCACAGGAGCACAGCAGCAGCCAGCAGATTCCTCTGCCTAAAATCTTGGCAAGCAGCTGCTTATGCCCTTGCTGCGAGCGGGAGGATAAAGCACGGGGACTTGGTGGCAACGGTGCTTGTCCCAGGCCAAGGATAAACCTCGTCCGTTCGCAGCAGACGCTGTTGAGTGGATAGAGCCTGAATGCTCGGAATGTTCCAGCCAGGAGCTGATACCTTGGATTTTGTGGCGGCTCTTGTGCTATTGACATTTTATTTATTTTTCCTTTTTTAAAGCTACCCCTGTCGGTGTGATTGGATGAGCTGAGGTTCCCCCTTCCTGCCTGACCCTTCGTTCCCATCTCTTTGTGAATAAGTTTTGGAATTCAGAGGAAAGCTTGAAAACATGTTTATCCTTTCTTCCTCTAATTCTCTCCCTGAAAGCTTAAAAGCCAGATCTGTCGGTCAGCTGGCGTTTCTGGCAAGCTCCGCGCCTGTTGGCACAGCCAGGCCGGAAAGGAGTGATGGGACCTCGTGCTGCCGGGTGCTGTGGGCGAGAGCTGGGATGTGGTTAAGAACCTGCTTGCAGCTGGTTTCTCCACTGGCATTTCCAAGGCTGTTTTCACCCCTGCAGCAGAGTTTGGGAAACGTTGGCCGGGTTTTGTGCCGTCTGGGAGGATGGAAAGAAGCTGGCAGCAAATATATGTCCTGTTATTAGTGTGTGCTGCATGTTAGGGATCCCTAACTGCTGAAGCCCATAAAAAATTTGCTGGTTTGGAGAGGAATTTTAAGAATATTTTTGTTGTCATGTCCCCTGGGCTGACCCCCTCCTTCTTCTCTCCCAGTTCGTGAAGTTTGCCAACATCGAGGAGGACACCCCATCTTACCACCGCAGCTACGACTTCTTCGTCTCCCGCTTCAGTGAGATGTGCCACTCCAGCCACGACGACCTGGACATCCGGACGAAGTGAGTACCCCGAGTGGGGTGTCCCCGGCCCCGCTGGCTCTGTGAACGCATCCTGGGGGGGGGCTTCCCTCTGCCCCCAGCCTCTGCCTTTCCTGGAGAAGCACCTGCTTTTGGGGGCAGGTTGGATGCACGCTGTGCATGGTTTGATCGCTTTGTGCTGTGATGGAGACGCACAGCGATTTCCCCACAGCCGGGCACGTTGAGGCTGCTGTTCTTTACCCTCCCTTATTTTCCAAGCGTTAAACCCTGCTTACGATATGGGAGGATGAAACAGGAGCCTAGAAAACACAGCGCAGCACGTATCCAGCCTCTGTTGCTGTGTGGGATGTTGCGTGCAGTATCACACGTGTGTGACAGGAGTTGGTTTGTGTTTGCTGTCCTGAGAGCAGGGCCAGCTGTGCGCAGGCGTTGGCTCGCTCTGACCACGGCCGATGGCAGGACAAGGAACAAACGTGCCCTTGGGATTCCAACTTCTGTTCTTTGGGCAAAATGTGAGCAGGTAACACCTGCAGTCTGCCCATCACGGGGCTGCCTCAGCGCGTCTTGGCCAGGCTGGCTGGATGGGCCAAGGCCAATTGGATGAGGTTCAACAAGGCCGAGGGCCGGGTCCTGCGCTTGGGCCACAACAACCCCACGCAAGGCTGCAGGCTTGGGGAAGAGTGGCTGGAAAGTGCTTGGCAGAGAGGGATGTGGGGGTGTTGGTTGACAGCCGGCTGAGTGTGAGCCAGCAGTGTGCCCAGGTGGCCAAGAAGGCCACCAGCATCCTGGCTTGTGTCAGGAATAGCGTGGCCAGCAGGAGCAGGGCAGTGATGGTGCCCCTGTGCTGGGCACTGGTGAGGCCGCACCTCGAGTGCTGTGTTCAGTTCTGGGCCCCTCACTCCAAGAAGGCCATGGAGGTGCTGGAGCGTGTCCAGAGAAGGGCGACGAAGCTGGGGAAGGGTCTGGAGCACAAGTGCTGTGAGGAGCGGCTGAGGGACCTGGGGTTGTTCAGCCTGGAGAAGAGGAGGCTGAGGGGAGACCTCATCGCCCTCTACAACCACCTGAGAGGAGGGTGCAGCGAGGTGGGGGTCGGTCTCTTCTCCCAAGGAACAAGCGATAGGACGAGAGGCAATGGCCTCAAGTTGTGCCAGGGGAGGTTTAGATTGGATATTGGGAAAAACTTCTTCACGGAGAGGGTTGTCAAGCACTGGCAGCGGCTGCCCAGGGCAGTGGTGGAGTCCCCATCCCTGGAGGTGTTCAAGGACCCTGTAGCCGTGGCACTTTGGGCCATGGTTTAGCAGGCATGGTGTTGTTGGGTTGACAGTTGGACGAGATGATCTTGAAGGTCTTTTCCAACCTTAATGATTCGATTCTACTCTACTCTACTCTATTCTGTTCTATCTTTAAGCATTTCTCACCTTCACTCCAG
Source organism: Balaeniceps rex (assembly GCA_013401315.1). Classification (NCBI taxonomy): domain Eukaryota; kingdom Metazoa; phylum Chordata; class Aves; order Pelecaniformes; family Balaenicipitidae; genus Balaeniceps; species Balaeniceps rex. The sequence goes on along the minus strand of VYZW01007355.1, from coordinate 33,364 downwards.
GGCCACGGCCCGCAGACAGCTGGAGCTCAGAGCAGGAGGCAAAGAAGTGATCCTGGCCCCAAAAGGAAGGATGATGATGATGGCAAGAGCCCCCCCCGCCCTTAGCAGAACAAATGTTCACTCAAAAACTGCCTCCTGCAGCCCTGTGGTCTGTTATTTACCGCATTCAAAGGTGGTTACATCTCTCTAGACAGCGTCGAGGACTGACTTGCTTTGCTGTGATGGGAAACGTACCCCGGGGGGATTAATTACGCCTAAAGCAGACAGATTAATGTTGTTTACTGCTGCCAAGGCCAGAGCTGTCGGTGGTGTATTTAAAAAAGACCCAGCACTTGAAAATGGCCCTGCAAGGCACTGATGGCGTAGCACCTCTGGCTCTCGCCAGGAATCTCTGGGCAGGAGGCCACTGCTGCCAGAGACAAGTTTTAAGTAGAGCCCAGATGTCAGGCAGCATCCTCAGCACATCGTGTTGGGGCTGTTCCCGGAGTGGCTGTACCAGGGACCGGTTGCCTTGCAGAAGGGCAAACCCCTGAGGCTCACCACTCCTAACATAGGCTTGTCTCTGAGGACCAGGCTCGCCTTCTTTTACCCTTTTTGGGTTTTTTTTTCCTTAATAAGGAAATAATGCAGAAGGCAGAAGGCTCGTTATTTCCGTTTGACCTTCAGGGCACCGGTGATGCTGGCTAAATTGCATTGGAGGCTGGAAGAGAGAAATTTGGCAGCTCCTCTAATTAAAAAGGAGCACACTGTTTTTTCTGGGGCCTCGGTCCTGCTCAGTGCTGCTCCCTCGAGAACAGTGTCTCGGTCAGATTATTGCCTTGATTAGATCTGCAAAACGTGTTAGGGAGACCTCAGAGCAGGTTATTTAATGCGTTTATTTCTGCAGATAAGCACGTGCTACCTTTCTCGGGCATTAGCAGTGGGTGTTGAGGGGCTGGTTTCAGACCTGGGAATCCTGCTGTGTAGGGAGATTTTTATCGATGACTTCACTGGTGACTAGAGCAGAGGCAGGATCTTTGGTCCCAGAAAGGACACAAGTGTCAAAAAGCTCCTAGGTTTCCCTGGCACCCAGCATCCCCAAAGGCACAGCACGGCTCTGCAGCTGCTGGGGATGGAGGAAATGGGAAGACCCTCCATGCGTGCCGGAGAGCAGAGACCTCCCAGGTCTAAAACCAATCCTTTGGAGAGGCCAGGCTGGCTGGTGCCACCTCTCCATCTCGGGTAGCGCGTGTGTGCCGTGGAGATGGGTGGCTGCTGCTTGCCTGGGGGCCTCCAGGGAAAGACGACGGATGGGAGCCGGCTGCTGCTGCCAGGATGATTTTAGCTGGTTCAGAGCCTTTCCCGCGCGCGTCTGTCGGGCTGCGGGAAGCCGCGTCTCTCGGGGATGTGAGGCGGAAGGATTGCCCTGGGGTATAGCAGGCGGGGAGCTGGGAGCTGGGGCATCGCCTGCATGAACCCCTCCAGCAGCGCAGATGTCAGTGGCTTCTCTCCAACTTCTTGCACAGTTTCACCCGTGTCTATCATAGAATCATCAAATCACAGAATGGTTTGGGTGGGAAGGGACCTGTCGAGGCCATCCAGTCCAACCCCCTGCAGTGAGCAGGGACATCTTTAACCAGATCAGGTTGCTCACAGCCCCCTCCAACCTGACCTGGAATGTTTCCAGGGATGGGGCCTCCACCGCCTCTCTGGGCAACCTGTGCCAGGGCTTCACCACCCTCAGTGTAAACAATTTCTTCCTTCTATCCAGCCTAAATCTGCCCTCCTTTAGTTTAAACCCATCACCCCTTGTCCTGTCACCACAGGCCTTGCTAAAAAGCCTGTCCCCACCTTTCCTCTAGGCCCCTTTCAGCACTGCAAGGCTGCACTAAGGTCTCCCCGCAGCCTTCTCTTCTCCAGGCTGAACAGCCCCAACCCCAATTTATATATGTGTAGATAAATGTAAAATAATGTGTGCTATATAGACACATTTTGGTGTCAATTTGTTTCCCAGGATCCGGATGTCCGGCATTAAAGGCCTGCAAGGGGTGGTGAGGAAGACGGTGAATGACGAGCTCCAAGCCAACATCTGGGACCCGCAGCACATGGACAAAATCGTGCCCTCGCTGCTCTTCAACTTACAGCATGTGGAGGAGGCCGAAAGGTGAGAGCTCGCTGCTGCCGTGACCCACCCGCTCCGCCAGCGGCTTCGGGGCCGCTTTCGGCAAGGTTTTGCAGGGCAGAGGTGTTGCAGGCTGATTTGTGTCTGCGGCTCGTGAAAAATGTGGCGAGCAGCCCGAGGGGAAATCCTGCGAGTACCTCGCTGAAGGATGCCGTGGGTAGCAGGAGCTCTGCGTGTCACCCGGTGCCGTGAAGGTTCTTGCTGTCTTGGCCGCTGCAGGGTGCCGTGACTCCTGTGGAGCAGAGCTCTCTGCGCTGTCCCTGCGGTTAAGGCACGCTGTTTGCAAAGGCTCTGAGCTGCCTGTTCAGTGGGTTGACCTCTGTGAGGGATTCCTGCTTAAATGATGCCGAAGCAGTTATTTTAAAGCCAGGCAAGAGGAATCTCAGGAACTGAAATACGGCTTTGCTCGCTGTCCCTCCATTCTTCTGGCGTAACCCCCCGCCGGCTGCGTGCTTGCCACCAGCTGGGTGTTTGAAGGGGAGTTGCTTAGCTGAGAAGAGCAGAGAAGCAGGCATGAATTCCTCCTGGGATTTTCCTTTTGAAGGTTGAGAGAGATGTATCGGCCCTGGGAAGCTGGCTTCTGGCCAGATGCCTTTTCCCTTTTTCTTGTAAACCGAAGCATCGAGCTGGAAAAACCATTCGTGGCGTTTGTGGGATGCCAAGCAAGCCTGAGTGTGGAAAAAGGGGATGGATCTCCTCTGGGGCGGGCATGTTCAGGGTCGCTTGTGCTGGGCCGTGACTGCTTTGCTCTTCCTCCCCTGGGAGGCTGTGTCCACCCTTGGAGGACGTTATGTCCTGCGTCCTCACCGATAAGATCCTTCCCCCTCCAACACTGAGCACCGGGATCCTCCTCCCAGTCCCAGGGACGCGGAGGCTGTCCCTGCTGCCTGGCACAGCCTGGCGCTGCAAGCGGGGCCGTCCTGGCACGTCCCCCTCCTCTGCAATCCAGGCACCCATGCTGCTCTCTGATCTGGCTCAAATCCAGCAGCTTTATCGCTGGGCTCTGCTGGGATGGAGCTGCCCCGTCTGCCCGGCAGGGTGACATTTGGCTGCTGCGGGGTGGCCGTGGGCTCTGCCGGGGGTAGCCCACGGCCCAGCGTGGCACGGGGTGCGGGCAGATGCCACGACCGTTTTGCTCCAACCCTCCCTGGCCAGGCTCCGTGCCTCTTCTCCCCCACTGCTGCCGCACACTCAGCGCCGCTCTCATCGCCCTCCTCTGCTTTCACAGCCGCTCCCCCTCCCCGCTGCAAGCCACCGAGAAGGAGAAGGAGAGTCCTACGGAGCTGGCGGAGAGGTGCCTGCGGGAGCTGCTGGGCCGAGCGGCGTACGGCAACATCAAGAACGCCATCAAACCCGTCCTCATGTAAGTCGTGCATCCCTCCTTTTTGGCACAAGGGAAACTGAGGCACGGGGAAACAGCCAACGCGGGCCAGAGCTGGGGCGAAGGCATGGTCTCCTCTGGCTCCCCTCGGCACGGTACTGGAGATGGGGACTGGATTTCAGGCTGAGCTCTCATTTTTGGATGCAATGAGGAAGATGGCGTGGGATAGATACCTGTCGCTGAGAAAAGTCACCCGGGAGAGGAGTTTGTGTTCCTGCCCTCGCCTGCAGCGTTTGCTCCCTGCTGCTTCTGGCCATCCCTGGTGCTTGGTGCTGCTTTGCACCCCTGCAGGGTTTGGGGGACCGACAGTTACTTTCCCCTCCGTTTTTACCATCTCTTCCCCAGCCACCTGGATAACCACTCGCTCTGGGAGCCGAAGATCTTTGCCACTTGCTGCTTCAGGATCATCATGTACTCGATCCAGGTGGGGAGCTGGCAGGACTCTGGCTGGCGGCACCGGTTGGGGATGCACGTGCATGCTTGGGAGCGCCCGCGTCTGCCTCCACGGCTGGGCTGAGTCAGAGCCGCCGCCACCGCGTTGCCGCATCCCGGCAGTGCCGAGTCCAAGCGCTCGCAATGAGCTCGGCCACCAAGCGTGCCCCAAAACGGGCTGGAGACAGGCACGGTCCGGGTGGACGGCAGCGTGGGCCGGGGGCCCCGCCGGTGTGCGGGGAAATGGCTGATAGCCGTTAGTTAGCCTGGCTGTGTGCCAGCCGTGCGTGTTTTAGGATGCTGCTCATGGAGCTTGTGTCTCAGTCCCGGGAGCGATTCCCTCCCTTCTCAGCAGAAAGCAAAGCCCTTGCTGAATCAGTCCGGGCTAGCGGCGTGCTGTGAAACGCTCCGAAGGAAGCAGCTGGGCTCCGATGGAGAGCTGCCTCTTTCCAGAGCGCCGCTGTGTAAATCAACCCAAGCTCCTCATCCCTGCGGAAAAGGAGAGGGGCTGCTGGGGTGAAACGTGCCCCGGGCAAAGCAGGCGTCGTGACAGCGCCTGCAGCCCAGCGTCCCTGTCCTTAGACGTGGGGATGCTCAGAGGCAGACCCTGCCAAGCTCTTCCCTTCTCACTGGGGGCCATGGAAATGCAGTTTAGGTAAACCCCAGAGTGATGGGAAAAGCTCCATCCTTTCTTTTTCCATGTGGATCTCAAGGAATCTCTGTTTGCATGGGTCCCTGCGTGCTGTTGGGCATGGTGCTGCCTTCCCACCCTGCTCCCACTCTGCTGAGGCTGTCCGAGACCTGCTGCCCCACTTCACCCCCCTTGGCAGTTTGCTTCGCTTTTGGACTCAGCCAAGCCATGGCTCTGCTTGGAGAACTCTTACAGTGAAAAGCAGATCGTGACCTCCTGCTCCCGTTTCTTGTTTTTAATCCTATAAACTGCCTAAAACCCTTTACAGTGCTACTAGATTTTATAGAATCCCGTTAATGCATATTGGAGATGTAAGGTCACAATAATACAGCAGGACCCTTTTGAAGTATAGACGTGTTTGGGAAACCCTGGCAAAAATCAAATCCCTTCTCCCTGAAATCCCCAGGATTAATTGTCACAATTTCCTTAGATCTGTACAGCTCTTTAGATCATTTTCCCCATGCAAACGGCTCCAACCTCTTGCTCAGTCATGTAAAACAGGCTTCCTTCAGGTGCCCCCTCTCATTTTGCATCCAGAGCTGCCTTGGAAAGAGCCAGGCAGGGACTCCGTGCAGGATTTGTCCCCGGTAGCCATGTGGGTTACAGAAAGGGGCCGTCACCTCGTGCGTGCAGCACCCGCGCTGACGTTCATGCTCTCTTTCCAGCCGCAGCATTCCCACCTCGTGATCCAGCAGCTCCTGGGGCACCTGGATGCCAATAGCAAGAGCGCGGCCACCGTGCGCGCCGGCATCGTGGAGGTCCTCTCGGAGGCAGCGGTGATCGCAGCCTCCGGATCTGTTGGTAAGTGGAGAAATTTATCCTCTCCATCCTTCTCTTCACCCTTTTATTGTGGTGGGAGCGGTGAAGAGGTGCCGGAGGTTTGGGCTGGGCTCTGGTGTGCGCCCAAGTGTGAGCTGGTGAGGGGGGGGATCCAGTCTGGAGCATCCAGGGGTGCTGGGGATCTGTTCTGTGCCATTTCAGCGCTCCCAAGCGCAACACCTATGCCCACGTGCGGCAACCTAAACCTAGAGGGCTGAATGCAATGCCTGCCTCTGCCTTAGCGACAGGGGGCAAAGGGATTTTCAGGGGCTTGCTGTGAATGTGCTGAGCTGACGGTGCTCCTGGAAGGACATTTCTCTCCTGTCTTGACTGGGGGAGCTGGTGGGGTTAACAGTCGCTGTGTGTCTGGCCAAACTGGTTTTCAACCTGTTTATGGGGTGGTGGGAGGTATAAACCACACTGTCCTGGGGAAACTACAGCCTCCATCTCTGTGGGGAAAACTGCCCGCTTTCCTCCGGCGATGCTCCACCGTCTCTCCCCTCTCGCCACCCCAGGCCCCACGGTGCTGGAGGTGTTTAACACCCTGCTGAGGCAGCTGCGGCTCAGCATTGACTACGCGCTGACGGGGAGCTACGACTGCGCCGCTGGCGTCAGCACCAAGATCATCAAGGAGCACGAGGAGAGGATGTTCCAGGAGGCCGTCATTAAAACCATAGGTGAGGCATCCTGCGGTGCCTGGCGCAGGCGCTGTGCTGGTGGGTGACCCCCTGTGCGGTGGGTTTCTGCCTTGTGCATCTGCGGGATTATCCGGGGTGAAACAAAGTCAACCTCGTCCTAAAAGCGGGGATGGGAAATGAGATTTATCCGTTGCGGCGCGCTGCGAGCGTGGTGGCGGGTTATCGGCAGGTGGCATCGCAACCCCAGCCATCCCCGGCAGAGCTGCTGTGCGCGGGCAGAGTCGTGTTTCTCCCTGGGTAGGAGACCCTGAGGAAGGGAAGGAGAGGAGGGAAAGAGCCGCTGAGGGTGGGGATGCACCAGCCCCAGAAAAGGAAGGGGTAGAGGCAGGGGTTGGCATCTCTCAGCCTCACCCTGCCTGGGCTTGGGGCTGCCCCACCTGGGAGGCGTTTTGATGGCTCTTGAGTCACCCTGAAGGTAAAGCTGCCTGCGGGTGCCGCATCCAGGCAGGCGATGCCCTATCCCACCCTGGCTAGGAGGGTCCGGCAGCCGGCTTGGAGCGGGGCAGGTGGGCAGACCCCACGGCGCTGGGTGCTTCTGGGAGCGGTGGGCTGAGCCTCGCACGCTGCCAGCTTGCTCTTGTCCCCGCAGGGTCCTTTGCCAGCACGCTGCCCACCTACCAGCAGTCTGAGGTGATGGTCTTCATCATGAACAAGGTGCCGCTGCCCTCCTCGCAGCAGTCCATCGAGGCTGGCAAAGCCGGGTGAGAACGAATGCTTTCCTCCCTCCTCTTGCTCCCCGCTGCCCTGCTCTCCCTGCCGCTGTCCCGTGTGCGGTGGTAAGGCTTTGAACCTGGGGATGAAAGCGCTGGGGAGGGAGCTCCTGAAACTGTTCCCACCCTGAGGTTGCATTTGGGGACAGTGTGGGACGTGGGCGCATTATCGGAAAGGCTGAGCATCAAGAGCTTCTACCAAAGACTGAGGGAAGCTGAGCAATGCGAGATCCTTGTTGAAAACGCTTTGCTGTCTGCTGCAAATGTGATGGCCAAGGGCCTCTTGAAACACCGGAGCATCACGGAGGAGAGGTGTTTACAGGCAGTGGTGTTGCAGTTGAACTCTGCATTTCTTCGGGTACCTGCTGAGAGATTCAGCTGTCAGGAGCTCGGTCCTGGGGTGTCATCCAAAACGAGCCAGGAACGAAAAATAATATTCAGGGGAGTGACTTTAGATGTCTCAGGGCAGCGAGGTGGCCGCCCGTGAGCGGGGGCTGCCTGTGGCTTTTGGGAAGCTCACATATGGCTTCGTGGGACCGGCTGCTCATCGCTGCCTCCCACCGCTGGCGCGTGGCCCCTCCGAGCTGCCTCTGAGCTTTTATTAACTCTGAGCGGGAGGTATTATTTATACCCGGCGGTGGAGGAAGAGAAGGAAGGGAAAACACCCAAACAACATAACTGTTTAAGAAGTGTGGGAACAGACCACGAGAGCTATTTGGAGCGAGGGTATCAGTGCTGAAACATGTAGGTAAGGAGCAAACAGATTTTCATGCTATATTTATCTTCAAAGTACGGTCAGGCTCTTCCCACTTGTCTCTGATGGGAGAGACTTTGCCGGCTGATAGGAGACGCGCTCTGCTCCTCGCTCGCATGGGGGTAATTCCTGACGCCTGCGTTCAATCCCGATTCACACGGTGGGAGACGCACTGGGTGCTGTCTGCGGTTTGGCCAGGGCAGCTTTCCTTGCTGCAGGAGCAGAATCGGGCTCGTAGCCTCAGGATGGCCGGCACTTCTCAGTGCAAGGCTGTTTGTGCCAGGCTCTTTGTCACTGCTCCTTTATCAGCACAGGAGCTTCCTCCGGGAGAGTTTTCAAATCTCATCTGACGCCATCTGAAGGATGGTGCTTGCTCTGGGGGTGTGTAGGTGAACCGGGAGTTTGCAGAGGAGCTGCAGCCTGCAGTTTGGCTTATGGGGATGCTGCCATTTGCGGTGTAGCTCGGTCCCTGGGCAGAGGCAGGCAGCACAGGCAGCATGTGGTGGGTGATGGGACAGCCTGGAAATCCACGTGTCCCTTTCCAGTACAGGGCTAGCAAAGACTGAGCTCAGACAGCAGAGAATTCAAGATTTCCTTTTACGCATTAAAAAACCCCCCACGTCGCTGAAGTGGAAGCGTGGTTCATGGTGGCTTCGCAAGAAGCAAGACGGGAGCGAGGAGCAGGGGTACCTTCACGGACAGGAGGGCTTGGGCTTCGTCTTGCCTATTTTCAGCCGCTTAAAAGCGAGGAGCCTGTTCAGAGCTGGTGCCTGGCGTCCCTCGAGAGCCGCCGTGGGATGGACATGTCCGAAGGGTGGTTCATCATCCCGAGCTCAGCTTGCGCCTGCCTGGAGATGCGAGTGCTGCCTTGTGTCTGGTGCCTATGGCAGGATGTATACTTTGATATTCATTGTTCCTTTAGCAGCCTTTTTGCTGGCTGTTAAATCAGGAGCTCCTTTGCTGGAGACCTTTACAGCATGGCCGTTTGTGGTGGTGACCCTTGGGAAACTGGTCCTGCCCTTTCTGAGGCGTTTCCATCCTTTGCGTATGGACGGAGGGTGGTTTGGTTTTCACTTGGATTTTACCATTTGCATCTTTTCTCTATGACAGGGAGAACCGGAATCGGCTGACACAGATAATGCTTCTGAAGTCCCTCCTCCAGGTATGAATGTGTCACCATCCCCGCAGGAGTGTCCAGCCTCCGTGGGGTCCCCAGCTGCTGGCATGGGGGTGCTGAGCTCGAGGACCCTCTCCCCCGGGGTGGTTTAGGAAGAACTCAAGCTGTACTTAGTCTTCTCTGCTTGCGTCCCCTCTTTCTTGGTGTGTTTTAACCCCGCTCAAGTGACGCTGTCATGTTGCCTCCCTTTTTCTTTGATGCTTGCAGGTCTCCGTGGGCTTCCAGTGCAGCAACATGCTCACGGCGCTTCCCAGCGCCTTCCTGGACAGGCTGCTCTCCGCAGCCCTCATGGAAGATGCTGAGATCCGCCTCTTCGTCCTGGAGATTCTCATCAGCTTCATCGATCGCCACGGGAATCGGCAGAAGTTCTCCACCATCAGGTATGTCCTAGGGGCTCCCCAACAGGGCTGGGACCTGCAGACCTTGCAGAGCAGGCTTGGGAGGGAGATCTGCTGGGCTGGGAGCGCTGGCAGGGTTAGTAATAAATCTGGTACCAGTTCTGGGGTGGTTTAATGCTGCAGATCAGTGGTCTGCTAAGAGCCAGACGGGTGGGGGTGTCCCTCTGAGAGGCTGTGCCCAGAGGTGCGTGGGACCGTGCTGCTGAAAGTAACCACGGTTAGACAGCGGTCCCAGGAGGACACGCAGGAGCAATAACCTCCTCGAGTGGGTTCATCGACTGCGTTGCATCCCCACGGATAAGCCTGCTGGGCACTGGCGTTGTCCATGCTGCGTTACCTTGGAAGAAGGTGACTGTAATCCCAGATGGAAACATCTCCGTGGGTTTTGCTGTGGTCCTGCTAATCCACTTTGCTTGCACGCTTCTTTGTCAACTTGCCTCTGTGTTCCTGAGCGCCACTGCCCTGAAATCCTCTAGTGATTTGACTCGGTACTCTTGAATATCTGAATTGCTCAGATGGGTTATAAAAGCTTTAAAACCTTTCAGCTTCCCCCCCTCGGTTCCTCCCAGATGGCTCGTTGCTGGCCAGCAGCTCTGCAGGCACGTGGGATTCACGCCTCCTCCCTCCGGTGTCTGAGTTTTCCCTTCCCCTTGGCCTTTCCTTGCAGCACCATCAGCGACATCTCGGTCCTGAAGCTGAAAGTGGACAAATGCTCGCGCCAAGATACTGTCTTCATGAAGAAGGTAGCGGCAGGGTCTGGGTCAAGCTGTCCTTGGTGTGAGGACCGTACGTCTGTTTCCCCAAGTCAGACTGAGCCATGGGGGGGCCCTGTGATGCCTCTAAACCTGGGGGTGTCCCTGGGAAAAGCCAGTGGGATTCAGTCTCCATCAGTGCTTCATGCATGGGCCTTTCTAGACACCTAAATCTGCTATTTGCCCCGAGGAATGAGTACCCCAGGATGTGCTGGTCTCCCAAAAGCTGTTTATCAAGCGGCTTTTGACGTTGCCTGATTATTCTATTTATTTATTTATTTTTATTCCCCCTCCTCCTTCCTTAAAACATTTCCAGGGGTGGTACAAACCCCTCTGGAGCTAACCTGAGGCCAAGAGAGGATCAGTTTATTACCTTGCGCACGCCAGGGAGCAGCAATGCAGCCTCTCAACTGAAAACCATGGCCGAGTCGTGTTTCCCTTGCGCCAGCGTGTGCCCTGCTCTGTCCCGTGCCTCGCCAACAAGCGATGTGTCTCAGGGCTTCATTTCCATTGTGGTCTGAGCCGTGATTTCTATAACGCTTCTGCAGCAGAGGCATCCTTTCCCTGCGCTCGGTGCTGCGAGTGCCGTTTGCCTGCCCTGGGCTCTGCTCTTGGACCTGCCGGTTCGTCTTCCCCATCAGGGTCCAGCATCGACTGGTGAAAGACCACCTGATGGTCACAGCTCTCTCTCCCTGGGGCTTTCCTCGTTTGCGTGGTGACTGGAGGAGCTCTGCTCCCTCCTGCATGGATGCAGGCCCCTTTGCTGGGCCCTGCTGCTTTTCTTTCTCTGCATTGATGGCAGTGTTGCTCACAGGGGATGCTCAGGAGGTGACCACATCCTTCCATGTCCCCACAGCACGGCCAGCAGCTCTACCGGCACATCTACCTGATATGCAAGGAGGAGAGCAACATGCAGGCTCACTACGAGGCTCTCTACAGCATGCTGATGCTCATCAGCATCGAGCTGGCTAACGAGGAGGTCGTGGTGGACCTCATCCGCCTGGTGCTGGCAGTGCAGGTAGGGCAAGGGGGAGCTGGGTGTGCTCAGCGCCGTGGGGCGGGCGGGCTGGGATGCGATGGGAAGGAGCCTCTGGGAGGGGGGTTGTTTTGGAGTTGGGGTCTCTGAGGAAGCAGGATGCAAGTGCCTCACCCGCTCTCAGCTTCTCCCACCATAGCGGCATCAGAGCAACACGCTGGGGAGCGACCTCAGTCGCCTTGCCAGCCTCCGAAATGCTGCGAACCCAAGCTCCACAAGCTGGGATGTTTGCAGGGCGGGCGATGCCACGAGGTGGATGGGGACCACCCTGGGGCCTTGTCCATCCTCGTCTCGTGGGGCTGTGTCTCTGCTGCAGGAGATTGCCCAGATCAACGAGGATAACTTGACGGCGTACAACCGCTGCGCGCTCTTTGCCCTGGGTGCAGCTTACCTGAACCTCATCAGCCAGCTCACCACCGTGCCCACCTTCTGCCAGCACATCCACGAGGTGCAAGGAGGGTCTGGGGACGGGGCTGGAGCCTTGTCCGCGGCAGCTCTGGCATCGGCAAAGGCTGGAGCCTTGTCCGCGGCAGCTCTGGCATCGGCTCTCCTGGCCGCCCGTGGGGTTTGAGCTTGGCTCCTTGCTTGTCTTCTCCAGGTCATCCAGATGCGGCAGAAGGAAGCTCCCTATCTGCTCCCTGAAGACGTGTTTGTGGAGAGACCCAGGTAAGAGGCTGGAAAATACCTTCTTCCCCACTACCTGCTCCCGAGGGATTGGCATCCATAAGATCGTGGGCGATAATGGATTTATCAGCCCTTCGCCTGCCTGTGCTTGTCTCCTTTCCCATCTGGGATGGCACGGTGGGAAGGACATCAAGTGCTTTTCAGCCTGGTTCAAATCTGAGGAGGATCCCATGTAGCCAGGGATGGGGGTGGCTGCCACGGCTTATGCTCGCAGCCAGCCAAATGCCGGGATCAGCTCTGCAGGCTGATCCCTCCCCTTGTCTGACAGCGGGATGGGTGTAGATCTGGTATGTCATCCTGCTGCTCCGCCATGCCGCCGCCTCGAGGATGGGTGTCGGTCTCTTCTCCCAAGGAACAAGTGACAGGACGAGAGGCAATGGCCTCAAGTTGCGCCAGGGGAGGTTTAGATTGGATATTGGGAAAAACTTCTTCACGGAGAGGGTTGTCAAGCCCTGGAAGAGGCTGCCCAGGGCAGTGGTGGAGTCCCCATCCCTGGAGGGATTTAAAAGCCGGGCAGACGAGGTGCTTAGGGCCATGGTTTAGTGGTGGACAGGGACGGTTGGACTCGATGATCTTAAAGGTCTTTTCCAACCAAACGTTTCTATGATTCCATGATTCTATGCCTGCTGCGTGCTGAGCATCCCCAGGGCAAGGCTGGCTGGGCTGTCCCATTCCTGCTGGCACGTTTGGCACGGGTCACATTTGGTGGTGAGGTCCCTTACGGAGACACTGCCCCCAGTGAGTGCCACTTCCCCAGGTCAGGGTGGTCCTTCCTGAGTGCATCCATATCCTTTGTGATGGGTCGAGAGCCCTTCTGGGACTCCGGCTTTGTGCCGGTGTGCACAGAAATAGCATGATGTGTCCGGCTGTGCTGGAGCTAAGCGAAGCCATGAGAGCATTCTGTTTCTGACCCAAAGGGACTGGAAACCCTGCTGACACGGTTCCCCTCGCCGGAGAGATGCTGCCATCTCCATTGTTTTTCATCTCCATAGGTTGAGCAAGAGCCTTGACCGCCTGGGCCCGGAGGTCTTCTTCTGGCAGAGCAAGATCAGCGAGGTGCTGGGCGGCAGCGGTTACAACTCGGATCGGCTCAGCACACCCTACATCCCCCAGCTGACGGGTACGCACCGCCCTGGGGCATCCCGGAGAACTGGGGGGGAAGGAAACTGGTCCCTTGCTCTGCACGGTTATGGGGATGTGAGGTTCTTGTGCTACACGTGGGCATGTTGTTTTTCTGCCCTCCTTTAGAGGTGTAGCCCTGGGGAAACTGAGGCACAAAGCAGTAATCCCTTCTCCCAAGTAACAAGCGAGGAAATGGCCTCAAGTTGTGTCAGGGGAGGTTTAGATTGAATATTAGGAAAAATGTCTTTACTGAAAGAGTGGCCAAGCACTGGCAGAGGCTGCCCAGAGAGGTGGTGGAGTCCCCACCCCTGGAGGTGTTCAAGGACCCTGTAGCCGTGGCACTTCGGGCCGTGGTTTAGCAGGCACGGTGGTGTGGGGTTGACCGTTGGCCGAGATGATCCTGGAGGTCTTTTCCAACCTTAATGATTCTATGATTCTATTCTATGAATTTGGGCGAATAGCTGAGCAGATGGACTGCTACCCTGGGGATGGGTTGCGAGGCCATGTTCCCTGGGAGCTGCCTGCGCTCACCCCGCTGCCCCCGGGGCGGCTGCGATTAGCTCTTCTCCCCTTCCTCTTCCTCCCCAGACGAAGATCGCTTGTCCAAGAGGAAGAGCATTGGCGAGACCATTTCCCTGCAGGTCGAAGTGGAGTCGAGGAACAGTCCTGAGCGAGAGCAGGTACCGTGTTACGCCAGAGCCGCAGGGGCTGCGCCATCCCTTCGGCACCGCGTGCTTTGAGGTGCAGCTAAGCCCTCTCTCATTCTTCATTTGGCTGCACGCATAATTGCTGCCCTGGCTGCGAGTGCAGGGGCACCAAACTCAGCCCCAGCGTGTCTGGTGGTGAGGGGGGTCAGAAAGAGCCCAACTCCCCCTGATGCTCCCCTCCAGGTGCTGACAGGTCCCAGCCTGCAAAGGGACCTGCACAGCAGGAAGGGTTTGGGTGGGAAATCTTTATTTTCCCTGTATGCCTATTTCTTAGCTATGGGAGCCTTTGGGGAGGTGTAAGGCCTGGCTACTCGAGCCTGAAAAAAACATTTTAAAAGTGCGGGTTGCAAGGAAAGATATCCCTGCTCTTTAAGGACAGACTGTGTTTTGGTGCAAGAATACAGCCCGGGACACTGGTTGTGGGTTGCCGTGATCCCAGAACAATGTCCTGTGCTGTGTGTTGAGCATCATCTGCTTTTCCCCTTCCTTTAGAGAGCACCAGCGGAAGAGATCACGTACGAGACGCTGAAGAAGGCGATAGGTAAGCGAGGGAGCCGGCCGTGGCAGGGAGAGGTGGAGGCTGGCGTGGTGTGTGTGTATGGATGCTGTCACCGCTGTGTGCACACCGTGGATGAATGGATCCCCAGCGCCTCGCCATGGCACCATTGCACTCAAGTCACAGGGTGGCCGGGCAGCTTCATAGCTCTGCCTGGCCCTGGGAGTGTCCCTGGGGGGCTGGCCCCAAAGCCAGAGGCTGGAAACCCTCTCCTTGGCTTTCTAGTGATTCCCAAATCCATGCTGTCTGCTGGGGAGGTGGGGACGCGGCACGGGGTGGTCTGTGCGGGTGGGGAGCAGCTGAGAGCCATCTCCCCTCTGCTTCAGTAGACAGCGTCGCCGTGGAAGAGCAAGAGCGAGAGCGGAGGCGGCAAGTGGTGGAGAAATTTCAGAAAGCCCCGTTCGAGGAGATCGCTGCCCACTGCGGTGCCCGGGTGAGTCGGGGCTGTGGCACTCGAAATCCCCACGGCCGCTCTGCTGGGGAGAGGCGGACGGTGATGACTCGGCTCTGAATTTTGTCAGGCCACCCTCCTGCTGCTCTGGTGACCGGGGAGGGCCGACGGGTTGTTTGTCCCATTTGTACCACTGTGCTCCTCAGGGTGCAGCCACGCTGATACAGCCGCTCTGTCTGTGTTACAGGCGACGCTGCTGCAGAGCAAGCTCAACCAGATCTTCGAGATCACCATACGGTGAGTTGGGGCGATGGCCAAGCGTGGTTTGTCAAGCCACCCGAAAACCCGCTGCTGGATTCTGGGGTGCCCGACCACAAGGCCAGCGCTGGCTGTGGGGCAGTTGGGAGCCACGTGCGTCCCCCATCGGGGAGGCTCGTGTGCTGGGGATGGGTGCCAGCCTGGGGCCTTTGCGATGGCAGAGGGGACAAGGGTTGCTGGGAGCAGCCTCTGGCTTGTTTGCCCCAGTTCTCCTCTGCTGTGGTGGCACTGGGGAGACCTGCAGCGGTGCAGGAACGCGCGTTTTCTGCACCAGGCTTTGCGTCCTCACCAAACCTCTCTGTAAACCACCTCCTTCCATCTCATGTGTTTCAGGCCACCACCAAGCCCCTCCGGCACCATCACAGCCGCCTACGGCCAGCCCCAAAACCACTCCATCCCGGTGTACGAGATGAAGTTCCCGGACCTGTGTGTGTACTGAGGGCGGCCGTGCTGGTAGGGCAGAGCCACCGCTGCACAGCTCGCACCAAAGGACCTCTTGGGGAGAGACTGCTGACCCTGCGGGGAGCGCATCCTCGTGCAGGACGGGTGGGGACACGGGCGCCGAGGCCACCCCAAGATTTGTTGGCACCACAAACCCGTCTCCCGTACTTTTCTTTTGTGACGCTCTGCCTCCGCGGCCACGTTTTGCAGCGGTCGGTGGTGCAGGAGGCTCGGGGCACAGCGGCGCGGGGAGGTGGGTAGTTGCCCTGACCTCCCTCTCCGGTTTTGTTTTTCGGGAAGGGGAGAGGAGATGCTCTGGCTCTGGGCAGAGCATGTTGGGCATGTACATCTTCCCGGCATAAAGCAAACCCGTTCCCTGGGGAATCCTTCCCCGCATCGTCTGTCGGCCACGTCGAGAGCCCCGGGCAAGGGGCAGGGCTGAAGATGGAGGGGGTGAGACCGTAAAAGGCAGGAGGGGGTCTGGGGTGCGGCATGTGCTGGAGCCTGGGGCAGCCGCAAAACCACAGCCTGCCCGAGCTGGTGCTTGAGGCAGGTTGCCGGAGCAGGTACGGTCCCCGTGTCCAACTCCTGCACCTTCCCGTAGCCCCCTCGGCACACGGCCAGTTCCCCTGGGCGCTTCGAGGTGCCCCCGTGCCCCGGCCAGAGGGCTTGTCCGGTGCAATATGAGGGTAGCGATCGTCCCGTCTCACTGTGGGGGGCACACAGCAGCCTGGCTGGTTCCAGGTCACTTGAAAACATGATTTCTTTGGGAAAACCCACCTTTTTTTTTTGTTTTTGGGGGGAAAACCCACAAGAGCCATGCCTCTCGCCCGGTTCGCGGGCAGGCTGCTCGTGGGGGGCTGGTGCGACTGAGCGCCCGGGCATGCGGTGGGACGCCCGGAGCAGTGACACGAGGCACGAGCAACCACCGTGCTGGGGAATATTAACACATTAACCCACCGTTTTCCTATTTTTGGGTTGGGTTTTCACAGTTTTAGGATTCCTGTCTGAAAGAAAGAATTATTTATTTTTTTTTTTTTTTAGCAGAATCACTTTGACAAAGTCCAATCTTAAATCAGCTGAGCCGTAATCACAAAGAAACGCCAGCGCTGCAGGACATAGCTGCGATAAGAGGTGTTTTACAGGGTCCAAGCTGCAGACCCTGCCCCTGGCAGGGCGTGGATCCACGCCTCTGCTTGTGCAATAGGATAAAACTGGATTTGGGCTCTGGGGAGAGGATGCTGTGGAGAGTTTTGCTTTAGACGCACGTGGTAGAAAATTCTGGGCCCTAACCGAACCAAGGTGAAGGTGGTAGGGATGGGGAGGAACGGCCGCTTGGGGATGTTCAGTCATTCACAGGCTCTCTCTTGCTCCCGAATGCTGTTCAAGTGTCGGTGTGCTAAGGGCGCCCTTAAGGCGAGCTTGGGCGCGCTCGCAATCGGACGGGCGCTGCCTGCAGCTTCCGCACCGTCACCCTCCGACCAGCCCGGGGGTCCCTGGGGGTCTTTCCTGCGAGCTCGGGCAACCCCGTCCCCTCGGGCCGGACACGCTGCTTCTGTCTTCCCTGCACGAAGAGGCACGGAAGGGTCTAAAGCTGGAGCCATGGGAGCTGCTGCTGCTGCACGTCGTGGAGGGACAGCAGGTCCATGCACCAGCTCTGCCCACGCCCCGCTGGGTTGCTTCAGCCACCGCCTGTTCCTCTGCCACCTCTCGCTGCCCATCGTCAGGCGGTTATTTTAAGCTGTAATTACACATTTCCATCCCCTC